>JAOTQG010102927.1:0-13326 GCA_025631175.1 Iris virginica
GTTCTCTCCCTCCTTCTCCACCAAATCCGGCACCCCACTGAACAAAATACGTCCTTCTCCTCCATGGCTGCCGTGCTTCGTCCTTCACCTCCAGTCCTTCTCTCTCTTGCTGCGGTTGACGATTCGCGAATCTAGGTTTCCCTTTCTGCCGTGCTTCGTCGCTCTCCATCATACCTCGATTTCCAGATCTAGGTTTCCCTTTCTGCTCGACGGATCTGGATGTTGAAGCTTAATGCGGTTGACGATTCGCGAAGAATGAGCCAGAAAGAACGAAACCCCCCTCTCTTCCTCGATCACTTCCTCTGCCGCCCTTGCCTCCTCTGCCTCGATCTCTTCCTCTGTCTCTACTGAATCTTGATGGTGAGGCCACCATGGGCCGGGGAAGCTTGAAACCAGCAGGAAGTGGTGGCAGTGTCCAGTGGTGAAACCAAGAGCACAGGTCTTTACCTCCAGCAGTAAATTAGACGTGGGAAACCACCGGCAGGGATTGGTGGCGGCGTCCGATGAGGAGGAATCAGCCAGCTGTTTCTCTTCATAGTCTCAATCAAGTCCTCAAGCTGCTTCTCTCCTTTCTTGCTACGTGACCTAGATCTGTGGTGGAGGTAACAGGAACAACTCTTCTTCGTCGATAATTTCTTTCTCTTATCTGGGTGCATCTTGTTTCTTTTGGGTTTCATTTGAGATGGATTGTGGAGAAGATGGAAAGAACCAGGTTTGAATATGGATCTCCGATCTGGAATCTTCAAAGGAGCAAGGAGCGTTTGAACATCTGGAATCTCCGATTTGGAATCTTCAAAGGAGCAAGGAGGAAGAAGATGGAAAGAACCAGATTTGAATAGATAAGAGGAATTACCAGATTTGAACATGTGATTCTTGATTTTAATTGTGGTTTTTTTATTTGAATTTTGACTTGTAGTGGTGGTGGTGGTGGTGGATGGTGGCTTAGATTTAAGGAAGAAGATGATGAATACAAAATTTCATTTTTACCCTTAGCTTTAAAAGTCAAATTACTAAATTGTCCTTCAGTTAACTTCAATTTAACGTCTGATTGACGGCAGAGACCATTTACGGGACGATTTCACGAACTTGGACCATATATAAAGCGTTTTTAAGTTCAGGGACTACCCATAGGATTGGGCATAGTTCAGGGACTATTAATGAAGGTGTCCCTATCAAATATTACATATTAATAATATTTTTCTAAATAAAATATGTAATATTATTTTAAAATATTTAATTAAATTATTATTTTTAAACTTATTTTTACACTTTGTGCTTTCGATCAAAAAATATTGTTTTATCTACTTGTAAACGATAAAAATATTTATTTAATTATTTTTTCTGCACGAACATTTTCTACGTATATTAACCAGCAATTCTTCATTAGTTCAAATATATATTATGATCAGATTTACGTATATTAACCAGCAATTCTTCATTAGTTCAAATATATATTATGATCAGATGGATACAAATCCAAGTTCAAAATTGGGTGTTCAAATGTTACAACCCAAACCCAGAAAGTCAAAGTAATTGGTTTCACACTTTTATTTTTTTTTTTGTGGGGGGAGGGAGGAGGGAGGGCATATATCAACATCAAAAGATCCTATTTGGCGTGCACCAATAATTGCAATACATTCCACATATACTCGTTAGCATTCATTTTCAATGCAGTTGCTATAAAAATGGTCCAACGCTTGCAAAAAAGGGGAAAATCTCCTCCTCGGAAACAGATAATAGAAATAGGTGTGTGACTATATAACAACTGTTAACTGTTTATAAATAGGAAAATAAATCTTATGGAGCTCTTCTTTAGCACAAATCTCATATTTAGGAGCTCTTCATTCTTGGTGAGTGCAGTGGCAAAACATCCAAATGTTTAATTTTTTTTTATTTTTTTTCCCAATGTGAACTATTTTCAGGTATGAATTATTGACAAGTTTTATTATAGGCAACACTTTATGGTTGATACCCAAAAACATTTTAAACAAAGATTTCTTCTGTAAACTTCACCTTGTTGGCAGCAGGACTCATTTTATGTACATGTAAAGATAGTCTCAGCTATTGGAAAAAAAGGAGCTTCAAATATGTGGCTGGCTAACAATGGAAAAAAAAATAAAAAATCTGAAATAGTTGCATGTAAATTTAGAATTTTTGCATGTTGATTGATATTGGGGACAGATTTTCCAGTAGAAATGATTTTGTTTGGAAAAAAGAGAATGTTGTACTAAGAGGGGAATTGGGAGTTGAAAGAAATGAATGGGGGGTGGGGGGTTTTTTGTGCCTTTCTTTTTGATTGAAGTAATGATGAGTAAATCCACCCAACTAACCAGAGGATGGATGGATGGATCCAAGATATAGTAGCTCAACCAAAAAGGTGACTGTTTTGCTACCTCAGCAAAAAACAATTGGCAGTCTCTTTCATTTTGACCAATATTTTTGATGATATGAATGCAAATTATGGAGGGGTTTGTTGTTGGAACTTCCATTCTCATTCATTTTTGGTCTGCTTTTTATTTGGTACTCCGAGTTTCTGCTTAATACTGGTTTTGGTTCTTTGCCTAACAAGGGCCATTATGCCTCCAAGGTTGGGGAGGGCACCACACTATACCACAAACACTACATACCAAAACCTCCTCCTGTTGTTCTCAGACTCTCAGAAACCATAAAACAAAAAACAGCTTACATTTTTTTTTTTTTGCTCACTGGTATCAAGGACTATGTTCTTACTAATCCAGTCCGACCCGGGTCGCGCACCTAGCAATGGCGGGTGAGTCTTCCAACGAGGATTTTCTGTATACGGTGAGACTCGAACTCGAGACCTCCCTTAAGCGAATCCAAGCCACTTATCAATTGGACCAACCCCCGTTGGTAAAAAAAAAAAAAAAACAGCTTACATAAACAAGCAGGAACCCACCCAACCAAACTACTTTTATGAAGCAAATAATGGAATACTCTATGTTTTTTGGATCAATTCCTGACCATTTTGGAAGCTATTACCTTGTCCCCCATGGTGAAATAACTAAAGGAACCTTTTTTACATTTTTCAACCACCAAACTTTATTTACAACCCATAAATGCTACATTTGATTTTTCCCCAAAACTTAAGTTTGCAGGTACTTTGAGCACTATTATTGTACTAGGAAATACAGCCAAAAAATAAACCCCAACAAGAAAGAGGAATATGTTAAAATAAATAAAAGAAACAGCAAAAATTCTTTTTTCAAGGATTAAAAGTAAACTGGCTGGATCAATTATTTTCTGCAATCAAGAATACAGCATCATGAGAAGTAAAGTAACTCCTCTCACACCTTCCTGTTCAGGCTGAATCTATTTGTAAAGAAGAGATCTCTCATCCAAATGGGAGACCATGAAAGCAAGGCAAACAAACCAGTCATATGACCAAATACAATTTGCTTAGGTGGCCTAGGACTCAAAACTTTCTTCACGACATGTCGTGCAAACAACGCTGCATCCGTGGCCTTGCCACCTTGCGAAGCCCTAGCTCGCTCGGCTATCGCCTCTTTGAATTCCTTATAAAGCTTCCAGTCATAATTCGTCAATCTCTCTGTACAATTACTACCAAAATTTGATCTTATAGCCCCAGGAACCACTAATACGACTTCAACCCCGAAAGGCCTTAATTCGACGCGTAAAGTGTGTGACATTGCGTGAACCGCCGCTTTGCTAGCGCAATAAGACCCTGCCCAAGGGGTTGGCACTTTCCCGACAACGCTCCCTATGTTTACAATACTCCCACTCCTTTGCGCAGCCATGTAAGGAACTACTTGCTGCACCATCCTCAGTTGCCCCAACGTGTTAATTTCATAAGCCTTTTTTATCGCATCTAAGGAAAGCTCCGCTAATGGGCCTGTACTTCCTATTCCAGCATTATTGATCAGGACATCTATTCGACCATATTTAGAAATTATAGCTTTGACTGCACACGACACGCTCTCATCCGATGAGACATCAAGCTCTAAGGTTTCAATCTCATCTTGCTGGAGATCTAACAAATCGGGCATCCGTTGTGAGATATCAGATGCAAAAACGCGACAATTTTGTTCAGCAAAGGCCTTACAGTACTCGTAGCCAATGCCACCTTTGGCGCATCCTGTAACTAGAACAACTTTTTGGTCACTCATGCTTCAGTTTCTTTCTAGTGTGCTGGTTCCTATCCTTCCTTGTATCCTTATAAGAGAACAGAATTGTTGATCTTCATTGTTTTCCCCGTAAAATTATTGTTTCTTCCCCATAACCTCAAGCCTATGGTTTCAGGTATATACTCGAATGATTCAAGGTTAGCCGGCCAGGTTTTGTTACTAAATAAATGTCTAAATATGACTTGAAACAGCTACAACATTACAAATGATAATTCTAACAAGTGTCAAGATCTTAAGAGCCCTTAAGTTTGTTTGTATATTTAATTATTTATATTGCAGAGGATTAAATGGATATAAAAAAGCAGAAGGCACATAAATGAGAGAGGGGACATCAGGTGGGAACACAAAATCCAAAGAAAATCTAAGGGGAGAGAGAGAGAGAGAGAGAGAGAGAGAGAGAGAGAGGGCAACGGGCAAAGAGGTATCAAATATGAAAAGTAAGGTGTGGGATAGCAACCTAACTGAGGATGACTACAGAAGGCTATTGGGGTATCCTGTTATTGTGCATGAGAGCAAAAGGTCTTTCAGCTCCTTACTCTTTTAGTTCACAGAGATAGAGAGAATGACTTGTCCTCCCCAAGCTATTAAAGTGCTGCTCATTTAAGTCTCTCCCCAGCCCAGTTTTCTGCAAATCTCTCTTCTTGAAATGTCAGAGTCTTAAGGCATGTGAGTCATGTCATATTCACCAAAGATTCTCTATATCCATCTACAGCCAGAATGGAGTTCGAAAATTCAATTAACTTTTTTAAGTATAGTTTCTAACTCATTTTTGGAGCTATATAGCCAAATCAAGCTTTAGCTTCTTCCCAAAAGCAGGGTATACTGCTGGATGCATAGGGTACAGGCCAGGAAACAATTCCTTCATTGCCAAATGACCCATGAAATTTCCTTCAAAAGGTGATGAGCTAGACTTGCATAAAAGAGAACCCCTATATTATTAAACACAAATTTAGAAAAGCTCCAAGAAAAAGAAGGAAAGAATGCAAGAGTAGAGTAAGACCTATAAAACATATGTAAAAGAAAGAAGCCATCCCAAGGCAATCATAAAAATACCCATAATCCTAGGACCCCTCTAGAGCATGAAAGAGAGGTAAAACAGAGCAAAAATTCTGTAGAAGAAAGCATTGAATTGGATTAATACCCCCATCTGAAACAGTGAGGTTTGGTAATGGTGGCCTGTGGTGGGGTTTCTTTCAAAGGTGCCTTTCATGTCTTGCCACAATTTGGCCCTGTAAACATGGGCTTCATTTGCTCTTCTGCTTTTGCTTTTGGAGCAATAGATTGGGGTGAATGAGACATAATTTGACTCAGAATGTACTGGAAAAGGACATCCACCCAACTGAGTTAACTCAATTGAGTCAGGATTGTTTAATACCTCCCCTAAAAAGACATGTAATGTTCAATCAAACAACATTTCAAATTCATATTCTAGCACATTTCAGGATGATGAGAAACTAACTGAAATATTTGTAGGTGAAAAAATCTGATCAAATGATATCATGCTAGCTGATGAAAAAGAAAACATGCCATCAACAGGAAATCCACATAATTGGCTTCTAAGCATAATCTGAATGGAAACTGTCGAACTCTACTACTAAACAATAGTACCCGTTGCGAGTTGTGACCGTATGGACATTGATCATCCTGCTTGATAACATTTATTATGATAGCTAATCCTTTGCTCTATCGCTAACTCTCGTCAGGTTAGAACAAAAATGGATCAACCTGCATCCATCAACGAAAATATCACTGCTCTAACCAGTACAATTTTCAACATGTAAGCAATGAAGCTAAATTTCAACATATCCGGACAAAGAGACAATGAGAAACAATAGGAGAAAAACTAGAAATGCAACCACCTGGCAAATTAAAACAGATTAGATACAAGCACAAAGAAGGGAAATAACTCAGAATAACTAAAGATCCGCAGATAAATATTCCTTTGTGGTGGCACTAGGTAGCGATGCTATGTGGAAGAGCGAAAAGTGGAACAACTAATGCAATGTGGGAGAGTGGAGAAGTAATAATGCGAATTTAACTGTGGAAATTATAACCTATGCTAGGATGAATATGCGTATATTACCTTCCAAATCAATGATCTTTCTACTTTGTTTTTTGGTTGGTTTAGAAAGTCAAATGATTAGATTTAGAATTACATAACGCAAAATTGTTGGTTTAATATTTAACCATGACATGCACATACTATACAACCAAATAAATGAAGCTTACGAACCTGTATAATGTCCGATGTAAGGGAAGGTCAATTAAAACTACACAAACAAGATTTCCTTAGGCCCCCATTTTCATTATTTGACCCATTGCTCTGCAAACTCAAAGTTTCAGTATGGCAAGAAAGGCATGCACGTGTAGTAGGACTATCAGATTGATCATCACCAACGCTAGAGCTTGACTTGTTACGCTCACATGAAGCAGTCCTCATTTCCTCATCAGTGGAGTCTATAGGCTTGGCAACAGATTCTAAACTTACAGCCTCAAAACTCAAAGGCACCGGAACCTCTGCATCACCACCTTTTCTAACATTTGAGATCCTATTTGAAACAGCTCTAGTAGCTTTGTAACTATTGTCATTGTTAATATCCTTGTCACAGCCATTCGTATGGGCACCTATATATGCGGAATGAACTACACGGGCATCAAAAGGAAACGAACTTTGATAGAAGCCATAACCACTTCCATTGTAAGTCTCAACTCCATAAAAATAATGAGGCATACAAGCATAGGGGTGATAGCCCCCCATACCACCGAAGCTAGATGATTCGATTCCAAAACCATATCCTGACATAAGAAGGCTGACAGGGGCAATACTTGAACCTCCCATGTCGATCAATCCAGTATTGTTAGAATCACAAGTATACATTTTTCTGTTAATTAAATCCTTGGGCTTAGCCCTCTTTACTTCTACCCGCTTATTATTCAATTCATGAAACTGAACTCTCTGCTTTTGTAATACGTTTTCTACGGCCTCTTCTGAATCAAAAGTAATGAACCCAAAGCCCCTAGATTGGTTTTCGCTGTTGTACATTACAACCCCATCCTCAACCTTGCCAAACTGTTCAAAGTACTTCTTGAAGTCTTCATTTTTCAGAGTGCTAGGTAAACCGCCCACAAAAATCTTCTTTACTTCAATCTCGTAGTGACAATTACCATTAGTTGTATTTTCATGCTCATTGCGATTTTCGGAACTCTCAACTCTGGGTCTTGCTGTTTTCACATCAACCTGTAGTTATCATCATTAATATATCCATACCCTCAGATCAATACACCAAGAAAATGACTATGAAAATTAAAACATGATCAAACTACGTATTAAAAAAAAAAAAAACTCAGTGCACTAATTACCATTCTTCCGTTAATAGTGTGGGGGATTTGGAGAAGTTGATGAACATGGGACGGATCAACAAAAGTGAGAAACCCAAAGCCTCTACTTAAGCGGGTCACCCTGTCTCTCACTACTTGACATTCTTTCACTTCACCATACTTGTTGAAGTACTCTTTCAAGGTTTCTTCACTCGTCATCCTTGAAAGTCCTCCGATGAATATCTTTCCATCTTTACTCTCCATTGGACCTCTCTCTCTCTCTCTCTCTCTCTCTCTCTCTCTGCTTCTTCTTCGGGTTTTCCGGATGACAGAGAAGAAGTTGGAGATTGAAGGGAAACTGAAATAACGGAAAATTTCTCCTTGTTTAGCGGATGATCGACAGAAGTTGGAGAGCGAAGGGAAACTGAAATAACGGACTCGCCTTCAGCCCAGCCCATTTCAACCGGTCCGGTTCCTGATTTTAGTATCCCATATACTTGTTTGAAGTATATTACGCACATCAATCTTCTTTTTAAAATAGGATTTTATTCGATTAAATATTTATACTTAATTTTGGAAATAGTGGTAGTAAATTAGGAAATATTGAGTAGAAGTGGGTGGCTTTTAATTTTCGTTAATATATTAATTTAATCAAAAATTCACACTAGCAGTGATAGAATATTAATTTTACTGAGCAAAATACGGATGATGTATATTTAAAAGAAGGTTTTATTTTATTTTTCTTTTTGAAATTATCCCAAAATATTAGGGTAGATTACAGTTGAGTTGCATTTGAACTCTTTCACATTACTCGTAAATTTTCCACAGATGGATTCTATTTGGACCCAAAACTTACGTGTAAATTGCCCGAGTCCAGATTTTTTTGTGACAAATGGCGTGAGTCATCTTTTTTAAAATTTCGTTTAAAAAGAACCCTAAAATTTTAAACTATAATTTTAGGATACGAATTATCCTTAAAAAGAATATGCCATCAAATATGACACGCCATTTAACATAGAAAATTTCAATTCAAATTTTCCAGTTAAAGATGTCATCAGTTATTAGATTAGATAAAGTTCATAAATATGAAAGAACATTTGAGGTCCAAAAGTAGCCAGGGTTCTGTAAACAAACATATTGAGATCATTCTGAGTTTAGATTAAATTTCACTAGTTAAGAGTTAGCATTAGATCCAAAAATTGTAGCCATCGTTCTTTAACCAAATGACTTGAACTGAGTTCAGTTTTTATTCAAGCTTACGCAAAGGAAGGTGATAGATTTGGGTTTGCTGCAGTGACCATCTTGCTGCATCACTACAGCGGATGGTCGACGACCTCGCTTCCAAACATGATCCAACAGATACAAATTTCATAATGAAATTTTGATTTTACCTCCCCCTCCTCCCCATGATTTGCAACCGTCGCATCGTGCTCGGGGATCAAGGTGGCAGCGTCATGACTATCCACTGCAGTAAGATGGCCACTGCAGCTGTTCCAGATCCCTACTATGGATTGGTAGAAAGTTCTTCTAATAAGAATAATTTATGAACTGAAATCAGTTAACAAACAGCAACAGGAGCTTTTGGACTTTCTACAGAAGTTTTTCATACAAGACACCGTAAGCATCCGTTCACTAGGGGTCAGTTAACAAATAAAATGATTAGAGGTGGTAATAAACCTCTCAAGCAACAGGAGCTTTACAGCATACATCAAAGATGTCATCCATAGGAGCATGATCACCTGTACCTTCGTCCTTCCAGGCATATAACAACTCTTTCCCTTTAAAGACGAACATCCCTCCCTATTGAAACCAAAGAAGGAATATTTGAGTTTATATAGTACCAACGCCAACTCCAAAAAGAGCAGGTTTTCTTTAGGTATTAGTACTAAGGGTGATGAACGAAACCTGTTGCAAGACACCACTTCTATCATCTGGCGTGGCTTCAATGGTGTAATTTTTTACAGCTTTTTTAAGAGCCTCAAATCTTGAGAATACCTTGGTCTATCATTTGCATAGCGAAAAAATCAAATGTTTGTAAACTCACAAGACATAATTCATAACATTAAAGATTGTAGCTGCTATCAGCAGTAAGGATAGAAGAGATTACACTGGCTGGGTTGAAAAATGTCCGTCCAAGACCATAATACAAACCTAAAACATTGTATGCCTGGGGATGCAAGAGAAGAACATTTGAAGTCACAACAGCCGAAAGAAACAGAATTGGAGGTTTTATCCAGCACAAAACTTATACCTTGCGCTCTGGATCGGCGTAAAGGCTATCAAGTGGAAACGGTAACTGCAGCAATACAAAATCAGAAAGAAAAGAATTAGATCAAGAATCACGAAAAGGTTCAATACATGACAACTGTTCACAGGTAACATCCATTGCGCAAAATATAAACAACCGGAAATATTTAAAAAAAACGTTAAGAGGAGCAAATCATTGGATAAAAAATTCTGTAAGCATGCACCACATCAAGTTATCAAGTTCACAAGCAGTAACAATAGCATTAATATAGAAATCAGTGGACACACATTTTAAAAACAGAAAGTAAACCTTCCCCTAAAGCATGGTCACAAGATATATCTTTAAAGAGCTTATGGCAATGTTAAACCACATATAAAATTACCTTTTCAGCCAGGATCTGAGCTTTGTTAGGTTCTCCAACACCAATAGCAATTAGCTTCACACCAGCCAAGTCCAATCTCAATTTCGATTCTTTAAGAGCAGAAGCAAGTTCCCAACTACATAGTCCAAAACTTATTAATCCAAACAATAAATATAAAATTCAGAATTTTCAGACAAAAAAGGATTTCATAATAATAAATGGTTCTCACCAGCAAGGGCATCCAAAATGCCTCAAAAGTGCAACAACAGCGATGCCCTATAAAGAGGGTAAAGTGAGGTCAGACAGGGAAGTCGAAATCCCCTAAAAGTGCAGGAGTATGACTTTGAGCTAAGCTTTCTCCAACACAAGAGGAAAGTTATTTACTTCTTTCAGAGACAAAAAGTCGAGGAAAACATCACCTTATCGCACATCTTCTATTACCTTCAAGATTACAGCTCATTAACATTAACATTGACAAATATATTTGCGGGATGGAGCTTTAGAAGAATCAGAGCAAAGGGTACTGGTTTATGGTGTTGCGGTCCAGAGTGGGACTCGTGTACACTAAACCCCAATCTGTCATGATGAGGATACTAAGGGTTAAAAGTAAGATCTTACGCCAGCAATCTGCCCAGATGCTGATAAATGATTTTTGCTACACCTTAAGTATTTCTAAAGTTCCCAAACACATACCATTTTGGTCATCCTAGAGTGACCATGAGTAGGCAACTGTCCAAATCAGCAGCGGGTAACAGAGAACATTTTCTTAAATTATTTTTATTTTTTAAGAAGAGAGAATGCATTGTTGGTTCTAGTTTCAGATTACTTGGAAAAGAACCTTACACTAGGGGAAGTTTCCTCTAAGAACCCGTTTCAGCGGACTGAAATAGCCTCGATTGAGCATTTAAAGAAGGTCTCGGAACAGATTAGCATTAGTTACTTTTTTTTTTCAAATATATTTTCATAATTTTCCACAAAGTTTACACTGCATTCCCTGTGCACTTCACTTTGTAGTTACTATGTATTGGAAAACTTGCACTAGAGCTACAGGTACATACTTACAAATGATCCATAATATGGTTAAAGTCATTTGACTTCTAGGACTATGCAACAACCAAGAGTAAATGCACTAGAATATCAAAGTCATTAGGTAACAACAAAAACTAATGAATTATACTTGATCGACAGCAATGAAACTTCTTATGAGAATATCTCTAACTAGAAATAAGTGCAAAATGAAGTAAATCTCCCCGTGCCTAACCATGCTTTACTCTAGATGGGCATATGCACAGCTAAATGAATGCCCAAATTTGGATAGCTAAACCAGTTGAAGCGTGATCCCCAAGTTTGTGTTTACGTTGACTTCCAGACGGTCGGATCTTTTAAAATGTCTGCTTCAATGCAAGAACTCTGCTTATCCACAATGAATAGTTGCTACAATAGTAATAATCATGCATCCACTGTGCAAGAACCTGACAAGAGCCCCAAAAGGGACAATCTTTTGGCTCTTTCAGTAATTTCATAATTTCTTGTTGCTCACTGAGTACTATATTCTTATACATACCAAGTATCTATAGCAACTAACACTAGAGTTCTATATGTGAGGCAAGCAACCAGTTTTCAGTTATTTACAATCTGATAAGTGAGTTTGGGCACTTCAAAGCCTAGTCAAGTCAAAGCCAGTCATGGGCATTCTCATGTGCATTAATATCTGCATGCCAGCATCTACTGCTTATTCATGGAGGGTAATCATCAACATTGTTTCTAGTGAATGAGCTTTTGGTGGCAAATGTCCCCAGCGACTGCAGGAAACCTGCAACCGAAAGCCAAGTACCAACAAACAAGGCTAGCATATAGTCTCCAAGATCCTTCTGATGCTGGTTGGAATATCCTTGGTCTGGCTCTGCCATAACATATATTGGTTATGCAAGAGCCCTGAGCATCGTCATGCTCGTCCAGCAAAAACGATATCTTCCAATATCAGATATCATAGGTGTCTTAATCAAGCTTGGTAACTGTTTTAGCAGTCAGTTTGTTTAATACTTCGTCCCAAATTGTTTACTAATATGTAACTCTTAACAGTTAAATAACTTAAATTTCACTAAATTTCTTATTATTGTTTTCTGATTAATTCCGTAATTTCCTTTATTTGAAAATATTTGGTTGTTAGTTAACTGTTTGTATAATTAATAGTTGCTTCTTCTTTTTCTTTTTTTCTTTTTTTTTTTTTTTGTTGGGGGTGGGGGGATGTAAAATCCTCTGGGACCACCTAAAAATTTCCATGAGATAATTGGAATTTTGGCCTTATCAAAACAATATACTGCTTCAATATGTGCATACAGTACTAAACAAGAAAAATATGAATGATGTGAAAATTATACAATTAAATCAGTATAATATTCTGCAAATCAAAAAAAAAAAAAAAAAAAAACTACAGTTAATCCATATATAGGAAAAGAGAGGTGAAAATACCTCATTTTGATCCCAAAGGTCACTGAACTTGACGGACTCACCGGAGGCGGTAAAGATGCTGACATCGGATAGGACATCACCGATTGCCGGCGAGAAGTTGGCTGTGGAGGAAGCTTTAGCGACAAAAGAGGACCGACGCCTTCTCGTTAGATTAAAGGAAAGAGAGGGGACGGAAGAGGTCGGGATAGACAAGGATGAGGACGGCATTAATCGGGGCAATTGTGAGGAAGAGCTGTGGGGATGTTGAAGAGATGTTGTTAGGGTTTGGGGAGATATACTTACGGCCATTGTTGAGTTGCTGCGGTTTGTGAGGCTTCGTTGTTGTGAAGCTCTACCGACGGTGTGGGTGGGTGGGTGAGAACTGAGTTGTGGTTATCAGTTGGCCTTTGGGGGTAGTTTGTTTGTAAGGCGGGAGAAAATCGACGGCGTCAACGTCTAGAGTCAATTTTAGATTTTGGGTGGTACGAGTGAAGGTGGTGCACCACCGTGGAAGTATTTGGTGGGTGGAAGGAAGGTTTTGTGGGTTAGGCTCGTTAAAATGTTTATTAACCAGTAAATGCCCGTGACCATGGGCACGGACCAGAAAAATAACACAAAATAAATTTTAAATACATTCTCAAAACATTTACTAAATTATTTCAAACCTTTAAAATAATATTTAAAATATAATTTTTGACCATTCAAAACGAAATAAGTTAGTATTTGATATCAAATCTCAAAATGATAAATACAATCGATTTGATCAAATCTGTTTGTTCTTTACC
>JAOTQG010102938.1:0-13323 GCA_025631175.1 Iris virginica
TGATATAGGGGTATGTAAAAATAGTAGGTAGAGAGAGAAAACTTGTGTTTTAAAAACTTAAGTGGTGAACAAGTTTTACCTTTGTTTTTCACGTTTTGTGCGAGAAACTGAGATGCCAAACGCACCCAAAATTTCGTTAAATTCGATTCAAAAATTTTTCAATTTTGGCATGATACTTTTTAATCCGATTTTTTCGATTACCAATATTTCCGTTTTTTTTTTTTCAATTGGAATTGGAATTGGAATCAAGTTTGAAGATTTCGAAAATTTCAAAATTCGATTCGAAATATTTTCAAAAATTAAATTTTGGAATTTCAATCCGATTTTCGATTTATCAGGTATACAACACTTCTTTGAATATAAAATATAGAATATACAGAGAGAATTGAACCCTTTCCCTCACACACTCAAAGCAAAATATTTATCTATGTTCTTATGGAATGGTGAAAAACTAAAAAACGGCTATAGTACTGGCAAGTGGTGGTAGTGAATATGTTCCTTTCGAACCATTTTGATCATTGAGATACGATTATGATCTTTGATGGATATAATACATACTTATTGAAAATTCGTAACATTAATTAGTTGCACTAATTTAATCGTTGATTTGGGTGAAATGTCTTTATTCATTAGTTTGTCTTGTCTAGTACTTTTTCTATGTAATTGTTTGATAAATAATTTTATGAATTTTTGATCAATTATGAATTTTCAAAAAGAAAACGGAAATTTCTGAAATTCCAAAAATTTCGGAAATTTGGAATTTTAATTTCGAAAATTTGGAATTTTCGAAATTTCGAAAAAAATCATGCTTTCGAAATTGGAATATATTATAGATTTTCGAAATTTTTTAGATGAAAATTAGAATAGACTTTTTCATTCCAAAAATTTTAGAAAATTTTCCAAAATGCGCTATTTCCGATCCGAACCGTCCGATTTCCAACCCTACTCCCGACCGAAAGAATCGCAGCCAAACAGTCACCAATTTTGGGTCTTGCGGATGTTTAGCATCTTTTTTAAGGTTTCCCAATTAGGAAAATTTATTATGTGAGCAAATATTATGCAACATATTTGGAAGTATTTTGAATGCATTGGGATAACTTCCAGTCACTTATTTTCATTAATGGACCTTCAACAAGAACACTCAGTTCGTAAAATCCTATATAACACGAGCAATTTGGTCACAAACCAATGCTTGAAACCGCCACAAACGCATGGTACTCCCTCAATCTCAATCTCTACACTATATGTTTCTACATCTATATGTATCTATATGTTTAATTTGCATCCTTGTGTATATGTAGGCATATATAGGTGATCCGGCATTTTCCTAGACGTCGCGGAGTCTGTTTAATTTATGTACATTCACTGCTGTCGGAAAATTAAATGGCTTATTTTTTTCTCATTCAAATAAACTGACTAGTGATGATTGTTCATGGAATATTTTCTGTGTCAGATTGACGTTCGTGTGCTGATCTGTTGATCTTATCAAGAGTTTCGCCAATCCAAGTAATTTTCTCTACTTCAATTTCAATGTGCTAGAAGTTTTTGTGTATTACCATTAATTAGTTACTGTATGCGCTTTGTATCTGAATGAGTTTGGTTCCTTGATATCATTTGATTTGTTAATTCTAGTCGCTGTTTTTAGTTTACATCTATACGAGTACCTGTAGCATTGTACATTTATGTCGTATCTAAGCCAGAAAAATCTTGAATGATCGTCTCTAGATTTAGCATTCATAAAGTTTTCTTGCTCATTCATCTAAGTATATATATGACGTGTGTGCAAACGTATTAGGGAAGTAATTTCTTGATAAACACGAATCCGAATTCAAATAGTCTTTGCACTTTCCAATGCCTAATTGAACTTCCCAATTAGGCTAATTAAAATTGAAGGAACATAAAGCAGATCGTAGTTAAATGACCCAACTGAAAAACATAACGCGACGTGGAGTATAAGGTTGATCTAGGAAAAATTCATTAGAAAGTAGACTAAATGGAAGGTGATGGTCAGATACAGAGATGGAGCCAAAGGTGTTAAAAACACTAAACGGTTTGGAGAATCCACTAACCAATTTGTCTCTGGCAATGGAGATGTGATCTATCTCGTTAAAAACTTGTCACCTGCCTACCAGAAATCGTACATATATACTTCATTCTGACGCATTGCTAGATATTTAAATGTAGATTGTTAGAATCATTCCACTTAGGGGATGCTGATCTATGCAGGTTCTATACTTCTATTATACAATGTCTTAGTTGTTTCACATTTGTGATATCCATTTAGCTCTAGCAGGGTATTTGATGTATGATTTTTCTTTCACCAACATAATCCAACTTCTATCAGATATGCTCTTGTCAAGTTTATACAAGTAACTAAAATTGTTATTATAATTCATAGACTGCAATGGCTATCATCCATCTGGTTTCTGATGCTACAAACTCAAGCTCTTCACATGGCAAATCAGGTATAAACTGCCCCCTGGAATGCTAGTTTTCATCTATACTTGTGCATTGTTACTTCAGCTACTGCTTTTGATTGCATGACTATTAAAAATATGATGATAAAAGAAATTGCAAGACCATGTGTGCTGCATCAGTATTGGTTCTACAGTCTTTATTGGTGGTGCAATCTAGTTCTCTCCTTCCGCATGGAAAATTCATAGTTAAAATTGCTTTTATGCTTGTTTAATTTCAGCCTTATTGGTTTATATGCAAAAGTTCAAGATTTTATGTAACTGTTTACATGGAATTGTTGAGATCTTATTTACAACCACCTCTGTCCCAAAATGAGTGTCAAAAATTGTTCTTGATCAAGAGCAATTTTTGACACTCATTTTGGAACGGAGGGAGTAATTAGTAAGGAGGCATGCTTTTTTAATGAAATTTTTTGATTATATGCTCAAATGGTTTAGGGAGCCACAAGAGGAAACACTCATCGCAATGTAAGGAAGGCAGCGAGGATAGGAGTGAGCACGAGCTTCTCCAATCAGACTTTCAGCAGAAACTATCGACCTTTAATTCCGGTGGCCACTTGAAGGAGATAAGCGATCTGCCAACAACAATAATCGCTGAAATCCTTTCAAAATTGCCTTTAGAATCCATATTGGCATCCAAAGTAGTTTATAAGTCGTGGAACCGGATGACAAGAGATCCAGATTTTATCAAATTGCAGCTCAGTAGGTCAAAGCCTCTATTAATTCTTCAACCGTTACTTAAACCTATGAGTTGCTTGTTTCTGGTTGATGTTGATGCGAAGGAAGAGAAAGCTAGGGTGGTCCCACTCTTGAGAATGCTATGGAAAGGTTTTCAGATCATGTGTTCTCACGATGGTTTGCTTTGTATGGGAAGTGAAAATGATGAAAAGCCAGATCCTTTGTACATCTACAATCCGATAAACAAGGAATTCATGGTGTTGCCAACGAGAAAGTCAAAACTCCGTTTATCAAATCTGGTCATGTGTTTAGGCTCTGATTCCGCTGGCAGGTACAAAATTCTGCGACACTACAAGCACAAGTACGGTCCAAGAGATAGCAAGTTTGAAATTCTTTCGCTTGGGCAAAGTTCTTGGAGAGACGTTGGGGTGCCCCTACTTAACTGGAGTGCATCCCGGGCCATATTTCATAATGGTGTCTTCTACTTCACCATGGTTGAGTGGATTCCTAAACGGCGCCGCAAAATGTGGATTGTAGCGATTGCTGTTAGTGATGAGAAGGTTCAAATCATTCCTTTCCGTGAAAATCCAGCTGCTCAGTACCCATATTCAGATCTGTTGGTCATCGGGAGGAAACTGTTTGTAATGGTACATAGCAACGGTAGGAAGCATTCATGGATGCTGGTTGGAAACAAGGTTGGAGAACTTTATCTGCTTCATCGAGGCATAGTTAGTTTTCATAAGTGTTCAAAAGGGCCTTGTTACTACGAAGTCATCTGCAAGCTAGAGGGGGACAAGATACTGCTGCTACATCACTGCAATCATAAATTTGTTGAGTTATGTTTGATGACACAGACTTACAGAGTTAATTACTTTGAGCAACTTCCCCGCGATATTCAGTTCAATGCTTTTCACTTTACACCCAGCTTTGTCGCACCTATGGCGACGACTCCTCTTTCCGGTTAGCTAGTAGCCGCTTCTCATATTGCAACTAGCTAGCTAGCTAGGAGACAGCTTTATCCATTTTGGAGACTTTCTAAAGTACTTTAGAGTTGAATTTTGAACTGCTTGCTATGGATTAATTTATATTGGACACATGTTGATGTAATGTGGTTGGGCTTGATCTAGCTAGTTACAAAGTTTTTGTTGGCAAGATTGCTTATTTTTCAATCATATATGTGACATTCTGCTTGGCTGCTGGTACAGTATTGTGTTCTTCTAATTGATTTTCCAGCGCTAAATTAATGTTCCTTATTATAATTAAAGAGCAGACTCTTGGCCCCAACACCATGTTTACAGAAAGTTTTCTTAAAACGCATTGACATCGAGAAATTTAATCGATCCTGCATAAAATCCATAGACCAAACTTAATTAATTTCCTACGCCCTAAATATAATATATGTCCCAGCCGAAACACTCTATATCCTACTACTGTTAGCATAACTGATACATTCTACAAGAATTGCAACAAACTTGCATGTTCTTAAGGAACTGATCAGATTTATCATCTCAAGTCTCTTAGGCTACAAAAAAGTTTCTTTTGGGCTGCGCTTGCTACATTAATGGCACCAGGTTTGCGTGCTGTGCACGAAAATACATGCATGGTTGCTGGTTTGAAGCTTTTGGTTTTGGCAATATGGCAGAGACTTACGATCAAATATTGATCTCGAGCTTAATCTAGATCACATTTCTCTATAAAAGCTAATTAATATCAGTACCGATTATATTGTGATTTTCCATCGATCCTAGCCCAAAATAGTCCTACTTTTGGCAATAGCTGCATATGCATTATAATGTGCTAGGTGTTTCCGCTGACTTCCACCACCAGCGCAGAAATCTGAACTTCTGAGTATCCATGAAAACTTTTACTGTGTCTATGAAACTGGTCAAAAAGAACAGTTAATACAGCTCTATCTAGACGGTCAAAAGTTGTTTTTCTATTTTTTAGGGGGAAGTTATCTCGTATATTCAAGAAATCTATCATCAAATTTCATAGGCTACACAAAATTTTGACGTACGCAGTCTTAATTTGATCGCTAAATTGGCACCATGTTTGCGTGCTGCTGTGCACGGAATGAGGTTGATTTCGAGCTTAATAATATTTTTTTTCTCCCTACATGAACTAGTACGCCGTATCAGTGATTATGTGATTTACGTACCATTTCCTAACCCAAAACAGGCCTACTTTGGCAATTGCTGCACTTTCATGACTAATATTTTTAAGATCAGCACTTATGAGTTCATATCATCCTCGAAAAACATTAATCGTGTATGAAACTGGTCAGAAATCAAGCAAAGTACAGACAATATTAGGGTCAATAGAGACAGTTAGATATTGAGGTTTTGTTTAAAGAAAAACAAAATAATTTTAAAGGTTTGAAGTTCTTGGATTGGTGTAATTAGCCTTTCAAGATTGAAAGAATTAGTTTTCTTTTTCCCCTTCCCATTTAGGTATTTTCTTGAAGTACACCTCACCAAAATAAATCTGTAAGAGATTTGATTTATTACAAAAGTGCTTTAATGAAAAAAATAAATCAATTAAAAGTTTATGGAGTCAATTTTCTAATTCATGATATTTCTTTTACTAGTACTAGTCAAAAACTTATCTATTTCGAAAGAAAAGTTAGGGTATAAAGTAAAATAGAAAAAATGGTCAGAGCAATAAGTAGAAAGAAATTTAAGAAATAAAAGAAAAAAGGGGAAAAAAAAAGGTTAGGAACGTTGGTAGGAGAATTAAATGAAATTAGATAGGGACAAAAAATAAGGTTAACAAAATCCAACGTTAAGTTGGTAGTGAATAAATCGGAAGGTGAAATCCTAGCTGTATATTTGGATGCATGCATTCGAAAAGGGACACGTGTAAGGCGATGAGGAGCCGAAAACACGCGAAAAACCCCTCCCAGGGTGGAGAAGGGACGACTATATAACAATGACACTGTGGTAAGATTTTCAGGCACCAATTCACTGCTTTCTGGCCTCTCTGCCCAAAGGTCTTCTCTCTGTCCTATACTTGTGTACATGTGTGTGTGTGTGTGTGTGTATGTGTATGGCATATGGTGAGTTTTGTTATGTGCTTCTGTAAGTACATTGGATACACAGAATGTTGCACGACTTGTGTGTGTGTGTGTGTGTGTGTTCGTGTTCGTGTGTGTGACATGGTGAGTTTGGCTTTTGCTTCTGTAAACACATTCTCTACATAGAATCTAGCAAGATTGGGAGTTGCTTCTTCAATTCTGATTTTATGGCAGATTTCACTACTCGTATAACTTTTAATATAGTCAATCTCATTGGTTTTTGTACTAAGAGGAGCCTTCTAATGCTGTGTGTGTGTGTCTAGATTTTTTAGATGTACAAGCTGTTTTATATGTAAATTTCAGATATGGACTCACACATATCGAAATTTATATTTAATCTGACTCTTTCTTATGTTTATGCAGATGATTCTGCGTTATCTTGTGCTCGACTGCAAATAATCCTTGAATCTCTTATCTCTAATTTACTTCAGGTATACATTTAACTCGCTTCAATTTTTTCATCCTTGTCTGGAAACTGCAGATGATATAGGATCGTTCTCCGTTGGATATGTGTGCGCCATGTTGATCTTGTCTTTCCTTAATTATATGTATGTCAGATTCATGTTTATGCACGTGCCTGCAAATATTCCTCTCAGTATGTTTAACCCATACGTGTTCATATAACTTTCCTGAAATTGGTACTATGCTTTCAGATTCAACAAAAAATCATTGTACATGAATGTGAAGTTAATGATTTTTTTGTTAAATCTAACTCCAGAAATTGCTAATTGTGATTTCAGATTTCTTATATCTAGGACTTGAGCTAGTTCATTTAAAATTTTAGACTACCATAACAGATGCTGCACTAATTAAGTTTTACATTAAATTGGATATAAAACTAACACTTGTTTCCTTGATTTCAATTGTACATATCTTATAATTACATTTTTGCATATTTGTTCAGTTATTGCATCAAAAGAATGCAGATTTTCTGTAATCTCTCTAGGTTAATTTGATGGCACTTTTTGCTCTAGGAAATTAAATAGTTGACATGTCCAAAACACCCAAGGGTTCAAAACATCGAGTGACTTAGAGGCAGAAATTTTAGGTGTTGATTTGCGAAATCATGTCCCAGCAATGCTACATATACAACAAAAAGAAACTGAATTTTGTGTGTAAACTACAGTACTAGTCATCCCAGTTAATTCCCCATTTTTGTTACATAGCAATGTTACTCAAACATCTTGTTTTCTACGAAACTCACTTGTCAGATACAATTGCAGGAAGATAATCCAATCTCGTGCCATTTTAAACCAGAGGGTGTTACGTGATAAGAAAACAAGGAGTAGTTCAAGATGGAGCTTCCAGATTCCTCTTCTCCCACCGCAGCATTCAAGCGTAAACTCATGGCCTACTCTAATGGTCGTACAAGGGACTTCAGTGAACTGGAGGTATCATTTATGATAGATATTTTTTTGAAACTTCCTCCAGAGGCAGTTTTGGCATGTCAGGTTGCCTGTAAGAAGTGGGATCAGTTGACGAACGATCCTAACTTCGTAGATTTACAATTGAAAAGGTCCCCAAATCGGATTCTGATCCAAGCAATACTTGGAAAAGGTATTAAAGTTGATGTGAATCCATTATTCCTTGTGGATAATGAGAACAGCATGCTGAGGGAGATCCCAATCCCCAAGGGAGACATCCAGATAATGTCTACTTACGATGGCATCCTTTGTGTAAGAGAATCTATAAAGAAGGTAGATCCTCTTCTTCTCTACAATCCTATCAATAGAACGCTGGTGAGGCTTCCTATCTCGGAGCCAAAACGCGTATTCTCAAGCTATGTGGTCGCTTTCGGGTATGATAACCCTCGCGGCAAGTATAAAGTTGTGAGGCATTATCGCTATGAGCGAGGTAAGAAGGAAAGTAGGCTGGAGATGCTGACGCTTGGGGATGGTTCTTGGAAAAGGCTCAATTGCCCAGTACCTAATGGGCATGCAGAACAGGCACTATATTGCAGAGGAGGTTACTTCTTCTTGCAATTCAACGTGAAACATCCCAACGACAATATTTGGAGAATTTGGATCGTTGGGATAGACACCAATGAGAAATTTCTGGTTCTCCCTATCCCGAAGTATTTTGGATCCCGACCTTATGTCGAAATGGTGGAAACTGGGGGACTTGTGACTTTCATAGAGCGTGACAAGTATCATGTGCAAAGATGGATGTTGATTCAAAACAGGAATACTGGAGGATTTTCTATACATCTTGTCGACACAACTTATACTGGTATCAGATGGAGCCGTGATGTTTACTTTGAAACCATACATCAACAAGCAGACCATACTTTTCTTCAGAGGATCACTACTTGGAAGGGTGAGGCCGATAGAATTTCTCAGTTCGCACCAAGAGCAGTGGACAGGTTATACAGTGATTTGGAGATAGCCAATCTTCCATTTCACTTCAGGGCATTCAGTTTCAAGCCTAGCTTCATCAATGTTGCTGCTCTCTGCTCTAATTAGTTAGAGTGCCAGTAGGTAGTGTATGTGTCTTGGGGGTGCTGGCCTCCTAATCTTGTGTTTTTTTCCTTGTTATGTTATGTTGGGGTTGGTTTGTAACCAAGATAGGGGTATGCCCCTTTAGTCCTGTACCATGCTGCTTTTGAAGTGAATGGAGTCCCTCTTTTCAACTTCTTTGTCTTTCAAGAAAAGACAGAGAACTTGAGTGGTGGAGGTTCTGGATTCAATTTTGAAAGCGGCGTGGTTGCACCTTGGTTTTAATTTTCATAAATTCGGCAAGTATTTTTTGCATTTGGGATTTCTTTTCTTAATTATACACAGTATGTTTTCTTTTGGTTATGCACTGTGTTATGGACCTTGTATTTCCATTTCTTGAACTATGTTTTCTTGAATTTTCGAAATGCCATTTGGCTTTGCACTTTATGGTCAATAATGTTTACGAGGACATATCTGAAATATGATTTTAGCTGTGGAAGATTTTATTATTTGATATGTAAAGCATTAATAACACCAAATTTCCATCCATGTCAGGAAACTTCAGAATCTCCCGAGTCCATGCAGGAAGACGAGAACATTTTATAGCGAAGTAAATATAGCACAACTGTTGTTACAATTTAAAAAGAGTACATTTTGTTCCTACAAGGTATTCACTGCTTAGAAAAGTTTGTAAACCACCTCATTATGCAGTTATTTCCGTTCTTTGTGAATATTGTATAACTTGAATGGATGGTTGTTTTACGAAGGAATCACGTAGAGTTACAAATTAATTAGAACAAGCACAAAACTCTGCTACGAAGCTGTTTAGCAATTACTGATTTGTGCAAGTGTTGCATGTGCGACTACTCCAAATTAAATTTACGTGGGAGCCAATCTAGAGTCAACGTAATACCAGGTTGTGCTTGAATAAAATCATGAATACATTGAATAGTTTGACGAATCCTACGTAATTAAAGTCCTCGTGTGAGTTTATTTCCTAAAATTTGGAGGGAAAGCAATTCCCTAGTCGAAAATTTGCTCTAGAGTTGGAGCCCATATCATTATAGTTACTATGAACCAATGAACCTGACCAGTAAGAAAGGATAATTGGCCTCACTATTCTTTTTAATGATTATGGTGACCTCTCGATCACCCTTGAAATCGCTTGTTATGATTACTTTGTTTTTCCCCTTCATTTGCGTTTGTGCATTTCCATTACACCTTTTTAAATCTGTTGCGAGGCATATTACATTTACTTTTTGAATTTTTGCTGATAATTTGCTTCAATAAAAGTTATGAAACCACAAGATGCAATGTTTATTGCCATGTCGGAGGCAGCAAGGATCTGTGCAGAGTACATGCTTCTCCAGGACTTCAAAAGGAGACTATTTACCTATTCCAATAGTCAGTTGAAGGACATAAACAATCTGCCGTCAGTATAATGAATGATCAACGATCAATGGTCACATCCATTGATTCTTCAACCTTTACTTGCATATGCACATGTCTAGGTCTACTGAATGTTGAGGTAAACGACAGAACATTATGCAAATCCCAATCATGGAAACACCATGAAAATAGCTTAAGATCATGTATTCTGTAACAGTTTGTTCTGCATGACTGACCGACAAGATTACCTGTAGGACTACAATCCTTTAATCAGGAACTATACAAAGTTGCCAAAAGCAGGGCCGAAACGCTGTGTACGTATTTAGGCCCTGATTCCACAAGTGACCGGTACAAAATTGTGTAATATCATAGACGAAAGCTAGGTGGTAAGACAAAAAGAAGATTTGAGATTTTTTCGCTTGGGCAAAATTCTTGTAGAGAAACGAGTGTGCCTGTACCTGACTGGAATGCATGCAGGGTCACATTCCAGATTGGGTGGTGATGATAATAACCATATTGGAACATATGCATCATTGCAATTGATGATATTGATTGGAAGATTCAACTACTTTTTAGAGAAGATCTCCTCTTTTACCCAATTTTGGAGGTACTAGATTTGGAGGGAAGACTGATTCTAGTATAGCATACCAAATACAAAGAAGATCTGCATCATCAAGACGCATGTTATATGAGTCACAATCAGAGATAGAAAATTTGCTATGATTTACTCATGAGCTAAAGGGGCTCAAGTTTTTTCTCTTTTATGTAACAAATCTAGGATCACTAACTTGTTCAGATTTGTGCCAAGAAACTGATCAGTGTTCAGTTATTTCTTCAATTAACTTCTTCGCTACGTCAAGTTGTAGATCTTCCATTATAAACCAGCTTTGTCTCTCCTATCATGCTGCTCTTCTCCCCTATCCCTATGAATTCTGAATCTCCGATATAACGTAGCTAGGTGGTGGTTTTGTCTGGTGCAGAGACTGGCAAAAAACATTATTTCTGGCTCTACTAAACTGTAGTGTTGAGTCTAAACAACTTGCTGTGGATTCATTTATGCTTTACTCAGTTTAGAACAGTTTCTATGAAGCCCCTACTACTGACTTTGTTTGATTCAAAAGGAAAATGCACCCCCCCCCCCCCCAAAACTAGATTATCTATGATGTACTGTAGTTGGAACCAATACTCATTTTTCTACAGTATTGATTATCCTCTCAAATGTTAAACGTCACAAGGAAGTTTGATTTAGTATGCAATTAGTAGATTGACGCCAGCATTCCAAATGTGCGTGAAAATTAATCTTTGCTGGTTTGTGACTTTGTAATCTGTTGGAACATGGAAGAAGCTGGATAGTTGGACGAGAGCTTGTACAGTACTCCTCATAAAGAGACTCGTATATCCGTGATTACATAACTTTTCAATCCCCAAAAAACTGCAACATTAGCACTAGCTGCATAATCTTCATTTTAAACTGACCTTTTACCTATGTTGTTACTGATTTTCCCTTTGCACCTTTCTCTTATCAGAAAACTGCTCCATTTGTTAAATTCTGATTTTATCACCAGATTCCATTGCTAAGGTATCCTTTCTTAACACACCTTTCTCTATTTTTATTTTCTTTTGACAAAATGAATCCTCTGTGTGTGTGCGAGAGGGGGTATGGCAAGTTCAGCCCTAAAGATATGTACATTTTATATACAGAATCTGCAAAAGATTAAATGATTGATCCCATCATTTCTTATCCTAAGGTTGATAATTTCTTGATTTCTTCTGGTGTATTGCATGACGATGCTTATTTTGTTGAATATTATTCTTTAGTATAGATGTCAAGGTTGGTCTAAAAATTCTAAAGCAATTCAATCTGTTCTGTTTTGTTCTAGGATTAATCCACTGTCTCTGTGTGTGTGTGTGTGTGCAGCAATATGGCTGAATTCAGTGCATCTGTATGAACATGCTAGATACAGAAAATAAGAAGAGACTGAATGATTGTTCTGAACATTTTGTGTTCATGATGATTTCTGAGTGTGAATTTGATTAGAGTGCCATTAGTTTTGCTGAATTCTTATTTTATTCTAGATCTAATCATTGACGTATCATTTTTGGCTCTTGCAACCTCTTCAACTATGTACTAGGATGCATCTTGTGTGTGTGTGCGCGCATCTACATTTTTGGCTCTTGCAACCTCTTCAACTATGTACTAGGATGCATCTTGTGTGTGTGTGCGCGCGCATCTACATTTTTGGCTGTTGCAACCTCTTCTGCTATGCATAAATGAACAAATCAGATACCAAATCTGGTCATTCAGTGGATATTTAACAAGGCCGTTTCTTACGTTTATGCTGATTTATGATTTTTTTTTTTTTTTTTTTGGAATTTTCTTGTATCCTGTCAGCCAGCTAGTTCCGGTTGAATTTTGAGCTCAATGCAGTTCTCTTCTGTTAAAGTACAAATGTTCTTTCTTTGGGTTGTTTAAGAGACAGGTACTTGCATTAATTCATTGCTTACGAAAAGATCTGATTTTTATTTTTCTCGTAAATTTTTTAAGTTTATTGTCGCTTATATATGCATAATCCTCTCTACAACTTGCAGGATACAGTTGCTTGCACGTACGTATATAGTCCAGCCTCGATCTGTTGACTGTAATTATCATATACTTTGTTGCTGCGAATTCCTCGTCGGGAAGACAAATTAAGGAGGGGATACATTTTCTGTGTTTGGTACAGGGAGGACGTCCCGAGGAATGTTATAGTGCTTTTATTTTCTTAAAAAAAAAAAAAAACTTTGGCCCTCCTAAAATGAAGATCAAAATCTATTTATTTTTAACATTTACTTCAAGATGAGGAGGAAGAAACATTATTCATAAGTTTTTCAGTCCGGTCACAATTGGTGTATTGAGTGCCTAGGCATTCCTTGTTAGGAGCGCTCATAATGCACATAAAGATTATAAATTATTTACATAACTAATTTATTTATGTACATAATTTATAATCTTTATTTGTATTATGAGTACTCCTAGCAAGGAGTGCATAGGCACTTGATATAGTTTGCCGTCATGTCATGTCATATCATTAAGATGGCATGATGTGACAAATCAATTGAAATGTTCCAAGATAGTGTCGGTGAAATATCTTACAATTAACCTTTAAAAATGTGATTTTATTGTTTTTAATTAGATGATGTATTCATATATTGAAAATTGCATAGAAGGTAACTAACGGTGCGTTTGAACGTGAAATTTTTTAATATGTTTTGTTTTTGTTTGTATTTTGTGTTT
>JAOTQG010102949.1:0-13323 GCA_025631175.1 Iris virginica
CAGCGTCCCAGCGCCCACAGACCAACGTCATAGCGCCCAGCGTCCCAGCGCCAAAACGGCGTCCGGACGTCCAACGTTCCAGCGCTATATTAGTGTCCGGACGCTCGACGTTCCAACGCTCTACTCAACGTCCGGACGCTCGAGGCAGGACCACAAACACTACGAGAAACCTAGCACTCAACAGTACACCCACACATACACACCTCTGCCATGGAATCCTCTTAAGCCCAAACAAATTAGATTACCCAAGACACCCATAGATGCACTCCTTGATCTACCATACCACCTACTTACTAATTACTTGAAAATCACAAGAAATCAAAGTGGTAGAATTCACTAAACTCACACACACATACATACATATATATATCATCTCTCCCCCCCCCAAAATGAATCACACACAAGAAAGATAATTGATTTACTTCAAACTTACCAATTGATCTTCAATCTAGGGCTTGTTTCTCCCTCTTTCTCCCTTCTCTCCCGTAATATCCTGGGAGTACTGGAGAAGAAGAGTCCAGCGGCTTGTATATATATATATATGCCCATTTACACTTAGAACCCTCCAAATTATCCTCATTAGCAGTTAATCCTTCCACATTACTTTTGTTACACTTTAATTAAGTTACCACAATTACTATTTCTATTCATTCTTACACTTTTATTGATCATTTCATCGTACACGATGTGTCACCCTAAATAAAATACTTACATACACACACGAACCATACGTCACACGATCTGTTCCTCGGGCGTTACAGGGAGAGAGAGTAGATGGGAGAGGGAGAGAGAGAGAGAGAGCAGATAGGAGAGGGAGAGAGAGAAGAAACCGAGAGGGAGGAGAGCAGATGGAAGCGGAAGAGAAGAAACGAGAGGGAGAGAGAGAGCAGATGGGAGCGGAGAGGTGCGAGTGGGAGAGAGAAGGTGCGAGAGGGAGAGAGCAGAAGAAGGAGAAGATGGAGGGAGAGGGAGAAGGAGACAGTAATTGTGTGTGAGAGAGAGAGAGACGCGTCAAATTAGGCTTAGGGAATACTACACGCGTTGAGAGATAGAGAGGTAGAGAGAGAGTCAATTTGCTATTCAACAATCCAACCGTTCTGAAACGGTAAAATTTTAGTGTTAAATAAATTTTTTAATAATTAATTCTATTTTATAAATTGATGTGGCAAAGTCTGAAAGAGTCTGAAGATTAGGGTAGTTTTTCTGAAAATCTGAGAAAGAGTTTGAAATAGTGGAATGCTGAACTGATACAGTCTCAGAAAAAATAAATGAGTATGAACCCAGATAATTTGAAGAGCGCCTAGGCGTTCGGTTTTATTAGGAGCGCCCAATGCACATATATGTTATAAATTATGCACATATATGTGTTATAGACTCTCATGAGATTTTGCCGGTTGGTGATGGCCTTAAACAAGGAAGAAAAGTTTAGTTGTTAATTAAATTTGGGACCTACATAATTGAGTCCACCATGTTTGGTTTTAAGGAGGAAATCAGCCAATGGATGAGTTTGACGTAAATGACCGGCTACCGGGTGTAGACCAAGTTGTACTTCTACAGCAGAGCCGCAGTACACTTGCTTCGTTTTCACCATAGACAGCACATGAACCAACCTGATTTCTCTCCATTCTTCTTCTTCTTCTTCTTCCTCCTCCTCTCTCTCTCCCCAAAGGGTTTATGCAAAGGTACCCATTTTCCATTTTCCTCGTAAGTTCTTATCTTTATTCTCTGTTTGCAGTTTCAATACTGTCAAATTCAGTTCACCATAGTTTCTTGAAATCTTCTATCCATTATACTACTGTTGTTTGCTAGTAAATTTCGTGTGATCTGAACCCAATTTGGAAGTGCACATATTAGCAAGTGTTTTTGTGTTTTCTAGGTACCCTTTACTTGGCCTAGTCGATAAACCCTAAAAGATCCAGTTTTTTTTAACTCTTTACTAAGAGCTGTTTGAGATTTTCTTGGAGGGTTTGTGAAGCTCCTATTTTAGGGGTTGACATCTGGTGTTAATTGTGCCTTTCGGGCTTGAAATTTGTTTCTTGGACATATTACTAGCTGTGTGGTTAGCTTTGGGATCATAAAGATTTGTTGAATTTCAGTTGGATAGTTGATCAAGGTAAAAATGGATCCAAGATTTCATGGATTTTCCGGTCCAGTGAGCAGTGGGATCCAATTTGGGAATCAATCTGGGAGTGGTTTTCCAGGCGGGAAACAACTTAATGGGTCAGGGTTTGAGATTGTTTATCCTGGTCAGAATCAGGTCAATGGGGTTGGCAGAATCGAGAATAAATTGAACTTTGGAGGGATCAAATTTCTATCAGATGATCCCTCGCCTAGCAGTACTGTACCTAGCTCAACCCTAAGTGGTGAAGACGAGCTTAATGAAGATTGCGATTTATCAGATGCGATATTGATGTATATTAGTCACGTGCTTATGGAAGAAGACATGGAGGACCAAACTTGTATGCTTCAAGAGTCTTTGAGTCTTCAAGCTGCGGAAAAGTCATTCTATGAGGTCCTGGGCCAAAAGTACCCGCCTTCCCCTCAACAAGACTCGACTTTGGTTGACCATTACAGAGAGACCACTGATGATTATTTCTCTCAAAATCACAATCCTTGTACAAGGTACAGCAGTCACCTTAGTGATTATGCACTGGACCCAGGCAGGATCAACAGCCCTGTAAGTTATAATGCCTCTCATGTACGAAGTCGTGTCATATAGTGGGTCCAAATCATCGATTGAATCATCAAATAGTTCTAATAATGGGGTTGCTGGGTTAGCAGACTCTCCTGTAAGCCCTGTTGAGGTGGCAAATATATATAATGAGAGTGAATTGCTTTGGCAATTCAGGAAAGGAGTGGAAGAAGCAAACAAGTTCCTTCCTAGTGGCAATAAATTGTTGCTTAATTTGCTACCTCAAGATCTACTGGGAGGTACTAGTGCAGCCGCAGCAAATGATGAGAAAAAGGAGAGAGAATTTTTATCTAGTTTGAGGGGGAGGAAAAATCCTTACCAGGAAGACGATGTAGACAAAGCGGAAGAGAGAAGTAGCAAACAGGTGGCAATTTTCCCAGATTCCACTTTGAGGTCGGATGAGTTTGACTTGATCTTACTTAATAGCATGGGAGAAGGTGAAGCGGCATTACATGTATACCGTGAAAAGTTGATAAATGAAGCAAGGAAGAAAAATGGGGAGCAAAAAGTTATTAGCAAAGGAAAGGGTCGTGGCAAGAAACAGGGGCGGAAAAAAGAAGTGATCGATTTACGTATCCTTTTAATTACGTGTGCTCAGGCTGTCGCAGCGGATGATCGAAGGAATGCTAATGAGTTGCTAAAGCAGATCAGGCAACACTCTTCTCCTTACGGTGATGGGAATCAACGGCTGGCTCATTGCTTTGCTGATGGCCTTGAGGCACGTATGGCAGGGACAGGTAGCCAGATTCATAAAGCCTTAGTTAGCAAGAAAACATCAGCAGCTGACTACATAAAAGCTTACCACTTATTTCTTGCATCATGCCCGTTCAGGAAGATTTCAACTTTTGCCTCTAACAGGACGATTAGGGATCTAGCGGACGAAGAGAATGCCACGAGGATCCATATAATTGATTTCGGTATCCTCTATGGTTTTCAATGGCCCACCTTTTTTCAACGTATTGCACCGAGAGAGGGTGGTCCTCAAAGGGTTCGTATCACAGGGATAGAGTTTCCTCAACCAGGATTCAGACCAGCTCAAAGGATAGAGGAGACTGGTCATAGATTAGCGGAATATGCTAAGAGTTTCAATGTTTCGTTTGAGTACACTGCCATAGCAAAGAGATGGGAAACTATAACAGTCGAAGACCTTAAGCTTGATAAGGATGAGTTTGTGGCTGTCAACTGTTTGTATAGATCTAAGAACTTGCTTGACGAGACTGTGGTGGCGGACAGTGCGAGAAATATCGTTCTTAACCTGATAAGGAAGATCAATCCAAATGTCTTCATCCATGGGGTCATAAACGGGTCTTATAATGCCCCATTTTTCGTGACACGATTTCGGGAGGCGCTTTTCCATTTCTCTGCCCTGTTTGATATGCTTGACACAAATGTATCCCGTGAGCGCTCAGAAAGGGTGCTAATTGAAAGAGAAATTTTCGGTAAAGAGGCTTTGAATGTTATAGCTTGCGAGGGATGGGAGCGAGTTGAAAGGCCGGAGACATACAAGCAGTGGCATGTGCGAAATTTGAGGGCAGGGTTCGTGCAGATTCCTATTGGTCGGCATATTGTGGAGAGAGCAGTGGAGAAGGTAGGCATGTACCATAAGGATTTTGTTATTGATGAAGATGGACAATGGCTGCTACAGGGGTGGAAAGGGCGCACCATCTACGCTACTTCTATTTGGAAACCTGCTTAGAAGAACTCCTAAATGTGTGTTATTTCCAGATTTTGTTGCTTGAAGGGACTGGACTGCTCATAGATTAGCTAGTTTGTAATCACTGACTAGTTAGAAAGATTAGAACACCCTTGTAATCTATTTCTTACCACATTATGTACTCCATTTGAACACCTTATGTATTCATACACAGGTTACAGTTGTAGTGTCTAGATGATTGATAATCCATGTCATATGTGTGTGTCTGTGGTGATACACATTTTTTTTGTCCGATTGATACTTCCTTAGTATGAAAGTTAAGGAAAAAAATTGTCTTGCCAGAGTGTAGTTGTATTTTGATACCAGGTTTGTTTCTTTATGTTTTTATGGAGTGAATTTATGTTTTTATGGAGTGAAGGGCGGGTAAAATTGTACTCCCTTGCGTTGGTGGAGCCAGGATGACCTAGTGGAAGAAACTAAGTATTATCTGTGTTTGGGGGCAGGGCTCTCTTTTTATTTTTATTTTGGTCTTATTTCTTTATAATTCATACAACAAGTTAATATCAGAAAGAAACAAAAGGGATTTCGTCGGACTCGAAGAAAAAGGAAAAATGACTGGTATTCTGAAACACGGAAAAAAATCATTCTGACCGAAAACAAATCAGGCGGTGAAATTGAATAAATATAGTTTATAAAATAATAGTTCCATTTCTATAAATACAAATAATTTTTAGTTTAATTTAAGAATGAATAGCATAATTATCTCCTTAAAAATAATTTCACTAGTCTCTCTCTCTCTCTTCAACATTATTGGTTGCTAGCCTAGCCTCATATCCAAAAAAGAATCGGGATTAAAATAATTTGAGATTGGAGGGTAATGAGCGACATGTCTGTCTCCGAAAGAAAACAAGTAAGAAAAGTAAGATCTCGGTTCCAACTAAGAGTTGTTGTCAACATTGCTAGTTATTGTCTCGAATAATACTATGATTTCAAATAATCTCATGCTTATGTTTTGCTTAATTATATAAAGGTAAATCGCATGTCCCATACGTATTCCATTGTTGTGATTTTTTATTTTTATTTTTTTCTCTAATGTTGGCTATGCGGATCTAACGCTGATATAGATTGAAAACACTCGTCAATGATCTATTTTCCCTGTCCCTAAATGCGTGTCTTGTTTAATGAAAAATTCTAAGAACTTTTACGATTAAAGAAGACACGAATTCATGTATCACACTCGACATAAGGCTCGCGGTTTAGTGAAAGCACATTCTCACTCGAATTTGCAATTTTTGTTTTGATTTTGTAATAATCAAAGAAAAAAAAAGAGAGAGATAGATTTAAAATTATGGATGGATCCAACGAGTAAAAACCAAAAAAAGAAAAAAAAAAAGAAAAAAAAAAACACTGGTTGAGTGAAGGAGACCATCACTTTGAGATTGAGAACCTCAGCAATCCCACTAAAATGGAACCCAAGGACCTAGGTAAAAGGATCTTTCTTCTGGCCGGGGGACCATCGTCACTCACCAACTAAACTATCAACTGATTCCACTAATAATAGTTTTCCTTGAATTCTGTTTTTTTTTCCTTGGCTGAGGTTTTCATTTGTACTTGTCTATCAAATACTTTATGTATTTGTGCTCTCGAGTAATTCTACAATCAAATATTGGAATTGGTGATTCCATGAATGTAGTCATATTTATGAGTTCGATTGATTTCGTGTCACGTAGTAACTTTTAAAGTCAGTACATATCTATCCTACTAGTTTAAACTTCAAAATTTTAGGGTCAAAATTTAAAGGTTTGGATATAATTTTAGAAAGATAGAATGAAAAATGCGACACAATTTGAGAGAGAATGGAGTTGGGAATTACAATAATACACCCCCCCCCCCCCAAAAAAAAAAAAATCATATTTCCTTGTCCGTACAAAAATAGTAATAGTCAGATGTCGCAACAATTTTAGTGTAATTTAGTAATCGTATAAACATGCATTGCTCACTCCTTAAAATGCGTGCAAAGTACAACGGGACTAGTACTACATTCCGTTATCAATGTCAGAATTACACTACTTCACCAGAATTCTTGTGCGAGAACCAGGTACAGTAAGAGGGTATGAAGCCAAATCAAACACACCTTGCTTATTATAAGAAGATTGTTGAACAACTCCTTTCCAACTAACGGCACTCACTGCCGGCTGATTTGGCAGAGGTCTACGTGGGGCTCAAGTCAACATCCTGAACTCTGCAATCATAGAACTCTTTAATGAAAATCAAGGTCTATCAGATCTAATGCAAGGAAGAAAAATGTAACAATAATTAGTTAAACAATAGGAAATTTCCAATTCTCTCATGTTGAAGCATGCTAAAAGAATTCGGCTTACTTGCAGCAACACAATATAAAATTATGTACCCATTTGCAAATATCACATTCTTTACGTCTTTGTCATATTGAGTCGACTCGGGCTGAAAAATGGATTAAAGATAAATTTTGCGCGATGATCGACTCTATACTTTATAATTATGCTCGAGCCAGGCTCAAGCTTCAGTTGAGTCAAGGAACCTATATTACTTCACCAACAGGCTATAAATGAGCCTAAAAATGTCAATATAAATCATAGGATTATAAAATATTTACAAATTACATATTTATTTGGATAACCAAGCTTGTCAGCAATGAGCCGAGCTGAGCTCGTTTATACCTAGAGCCTAAAATAACCTCAAAGTCCAGCTTTCAACAAGCTAAGTTTGAGCCAGCTTGGCTTATAAGTCCGCGTAAGCTGAGTTTGTAAACTGAAATCCAAGAATCATTTTTCAAAAAGTACATGGAACAAATAATACGTATCCAGAGCAATCATTTTTACCGGGTCAAACAAGATGAGAACCCATGTGCTTATAATTCTCCCAAGTTGAACAAGAATCCAGAAAATATACTAACGACCGACTGCGAAGAAGATGAGTTTTCAATTAGCTGACTATGACAACCATAGATGCAATGGTGTTGTTAGGTGTAGATAATGAATACACTCACAGATTGATATTATATGCATCATCTGAAAGTTTGTGCAGACTAAATTAATTAAGTGCTCAAAACCTCTAAAAAAGAGTCAAATAAAAATTAAATGGTAGTTTATGGGTATAGAATCAAATAAAGATTTTAACATCTGATTGCACGTCATGCCTGACACTTATAGGAATTTAAAACTAATTCAACATGTCTTATCTCACCTGAGCCAGCACTCATAAATTATATGTACATTAGCAAGACAAAACCAAACAAATTGAAAATAAGATCCATTCAATATAAACGAAATCAAAAGAGCATGAAGCCAGCATGAGACAATGACCACTCACTTTGGGTGGCCTTAGATTTAGGAAACAAGTTAGTGCAACCTAAAATGGATTGTAATGTACAAAAATCCAGCATGCTATTATATATATTTCCTCAAATGGAGTCTAGTTATAATTCAAATACAGAAATGCATCTTAAACCACAAAAAAAAGGTTTTCTGCGTCCGAGCAATCCAAATTCCAACTATTAAAATCTGAGTATCCGAATCCAGAAGCATATGCTTGAACCATTATTACTGCTATTCATTTTAATCACACAAAAGAAAATAATATGCGAAATATCATGGATTCATGGTGAAGATATTAACTCTCAAACGTACATGTTATTCTCTCATGAAAATACAATGACCATTTAGGCTTGGTTAAAAGATAAAGAGTTTTAATTGTGTATTTAGCACAACCAATATTATAGACTCGGGACTATATTATCATATGGAGTTACAGGCACTCAATTTTAACCTAGAAACTCGCAAAGAATCTCGACTTACTAATACAAGAGATTCCTAATATTCACGCACTCTCTTTCGAACATTCTCTCAATCTCTCATATAGGATCTCACCAGATATTCACTCTCCGGACTACTGCCCCAGTTATGTGAGACCTCTTCATGTCATCTAAAAATTTTCTAATATCAGTTGCCTTCATAATTTCAAGTCATACTTATAAGTCATTTCAGGTTTCATGGAAGACTATGAAAGGAAGAAAAATGCAGCAAAGGTGCTCTATACATGGTTGCTCGGGAAAAAGTAAGAAGTATCAGATATGTAATATAGGTTTGAGTTTCAAGTGAATTATTTGATATGTAATACCTGATACTCCCTCCGTCCTAAAGAATTGTCCATTTTCATAATTGAAAAGTCGACATAAGACATTATCAAAATATTAATTTCAAAATTTTATTATGTTTTAGTTTCTATTTTTTTTTATCACCATAAGAACATTAACTAAACCATCTACGCAACAAGAGGTACATTTTTATTGATATTTGGTAAAGAAAATTGATTAAATTGTTTTTAAAAAAAAGAGGATTGTTAGTGGTTCCCCACTTACCCCCATCGTGATCGAACCCATGATCTATTGAAAACAGGGAGTACGTCTTACCACGTATGCGTGCTAAGCTTGACCAAAAATAATTTTAACAAACCAACATTTTAGACTGTATGCGCGCTAAGCCATTGCCGGTTTCTTTTCCTTTTCATGTTATGATGAATAAAGTATATTATAGGGCACAACAGGGGTGCGGGGAAGTAACCATGCATCAAAGAGTACATAAGGAGCAACTCGGAAAGGTAGTTATCCAAAATTTCAAAAAAGAAAAAGAGGGAGAGTGAGAAGTCCTTAGTAGTCCTGTAGAGGCTTCATAAGCCACAAAAACTAAGATACGATGCATCACAGGCTTCAACTTTAGATGATCTATAGATCCTCAATCTCTTCCCCGAAAGTATTACGTATGGAGGATGTCTATGAACCTATACATACACTCAGTCATCTGAGCATTACTCTACAGCTAACTTTGAAACACAATACTACCCCAGTATCCACATTGACCTTTTGACATGAACCAGTATAATATTTTCTAGACTCTTCTAAGAACATCAAAGCATCAGAAATGCACCTACCAAGCACGTCTATAATCCAACATACACTCTATAGACTTGTTCCTTTAACTGCAATGTTACCAAAAGATGGAAACGGGCCATTCCTAAGATGCTCAGGAACATAAAGCCAAACTTATTCTAGGAAGACAGATGAAGCATAAGCAAATATTAGCCTCAAAGCTTTAGATTTTATGAGCAGATCAATACAATACATCAGCCCTTATCTGCAGTCCACATGAGAACTGCAAGGAAGTTGTCGCACAATATGAATTAAGGGTGCAGACCACAAGCACTTCTGTTATAAAAGAGCTAAAACCTTTTCTTAAGCGCTTATAAACAAAACTCTTGATCTTGTAACCATTTCAACGACTGATCTTTCTCACAACCCACAAGAAGCCACAGATATATATCATTTCAATCTATTTCTGTTTCAGGCTCCTTGATCAAGTATCTGTACTGCCTCACAACCTGATTGATTTTGATGGCGACGTAATTTAATCAATATTATCTAGAACTGGTTGTGTGCTCAATGGAGAACTGGGTTGGAAACAGAAACATTACCAGGTAAGGTACAAGGTACAACGGGGTAAAGATTCTTCGAGAAGGAACTAAGATGGCACGTAGAACACTTTTCAAGCAACGCTGTGTACGTCTATATGTGCAGATATTTGTACAATTTAGAGCTTAAACATGTGAAGATACTTTTGACTAACTTGAGAAAACTAACAAATTTGACATCGTTAGTATTATTATTTAAATTTTAGTTTATAATCACTGGTGCAATAATCATCAATCCAAAGTCCAAATAAAAAATAGGTTATGCTTTTTGCCTCTTCCCACGATGTCCAACAGAAACAAGTTATGCTTTTTGGAGCCCAGAATAAGGGCATTCAACTTGTCAATAGACATCCTTGTTTTCAAATCTGTATGTTAAGTTGAACTTTCCAAAATAAAAAATTACCCAACAATTGGTGTAATTGCGATATCTGACTTCTTTACCCTCACCGAGTTTGCTCCCCTCTTTACATCAACATTCACCGTTCCCCATTTAGTCAACCAACTCACCTCGTTAAATAACAAAGGTTTGCATTCAATCCTAGTTGCTTCACACCCTGGTTTTTCTAGGCAAAACCCTCAATTTAGTGATCCTAAACGAAAATGAATTGTGATTTGCAAGGAAAATACAAAATTGCACTAGGAATAGAGCGAACTATGGTAACATAGAATTTCAAAAGCTCTTCTAACACAAGCTACCAAACAATTGGGTTTCTCAATAACAAAGAACTGTGGACGACTAAGGAATTTTCTTTGTCACAAAAAGGGTACGCTAAGAGCAAAGCCATGAATTTGTCACAGGAACAAATGGAAATAAAAGTCCTTTATTAGGGTGCTCAAAGGACTAAACCAAAAATCCTCATCCTTGTTTGTAATCCACCTACCAGTAGTATGATTTCATAGATGAACAAAGGAATCTTAGCAAATTCAAAGAAAAGCTCCATGCTCATCTTACACGGTTCTGCCCTGGCTCTAATATTACCAAATCAAGTTAACTTGGTAATATACTGACTACTTGGGTCCACCGGATTCATCTTTTTCATAATTCAGCTGACCTAGAATGCTTTCTTAGTATCATGACAATTAATAATCACCAATATCCAAATTTGAATGTAATAACTAATAAGTAATAACGAATATTTCCTTAAGTGTCTTTGCAAAGTATATATATATATATATATATATATACACACACACACACACACAAATAGTGAAAGTTCTAATAGAAGCTTGATAGATTTTATGCACAAAAATACAAAACTAGAAGTAGTGAACTCCTTGAAACTTAAGCCCCTCAACAAGATTAGATTTTTAAAATAAATTCTTGTGCTTTTAGTCAGTGTAGCTTTAGCTGAGCAATTCATACAAGGAAATATTTGCAAATTGACTAACAAAGGAAAAACTGGTAAAGAAATGCAAAGTACTACTTAAATTAAAGACTTACTCTATACGGCTGCTGAAAGAAGAGTTGGGAGTTGGAACTAATTCACAACAGATTCTCATCGCTCTGGTGGACTTTCCTCATCAAACCATCTTGGAGGATCAAATCCAGAGCCACCTGAAAAAAGATGAAGCATTCAAACCTGTATGCATGCTGTTAAAACCTGCTTCTAGTATAGTCAACATGCTCTGGGAAAAAGTAGGTTGGGCTGCTTCTTTGCAGTGCCAAGAGCTAAGGTGAAGTTTAAAATCTTTCTGAGATTGAGCAAACAACCAAAAAAAGAAGATCAAAAGGATATCCAGAATAAGGAGAACAAGAAGGTTCCACATTAGACACTCTCATAACATATTAACATCTTTGATTTAACAATAGTGGGTATTACCTAGGGGGTTGCAACGACAGAGACGCCAAGCAGTCAAGATGGATCCTTTTACAACTCCGTACTTCTTGTAAGCAATCATTGAATACTCGCTACATGTTGGGACATAACGACAACTATTTGGCATCAATGGTGATATTTCCCCTGTTCAATAGAAAATTAGAACATTCCAAATAACATAATCTTCAACTGTGCTAAGAGAAAGCTACAAGTATGAATAATTCAATGCAATTTTATCACACCTCTCTCTCTCTCCCTCCCCCCCGTCCCCAACCAACATCCCGATCCATCAACTGCAAGAAGAATCTAAGCGGAGAGTCTTCAAATGGCAAGAAGAACCTAGGCTACCACCGTATGTCATACAAATATTCCAACTCTTAACTCTAACCCTAATTCATACAGGAAAAGAGTGAGCATACTAGTGGTCGTATGGTAAATTGTTATGACCACTAAACTGGAAAATATAGATCCAAACTTCTTCATGGTTCAAAGTTGAATCCTTTAAAAGTGATGCAAAGAGTGCTAATTACAGTAAAAATAGTCAAATAGTAATTTTCTCTAAACAAACAAATTAAGAAAACTAACTTTTGTAAAATTTTAGCATGGATAATGCTGCTTTAACCCCTATATTATCATCGTCTCCACCTGTGGAATAAAAGAAAGTTCAAGCCAATCAATCTCAAAAACGCTATGCAAATGAGAGAGAAAGAGAGAGAGAGAGGCTTACTCTGTACACTGTTAAAAATTCGAAAAGGGCAATGGCATGTACGGAATTTCTGAATAATGCAATACACAAAGATGAGTATTAATAGAATTTCAAGGATGTGTAGTGTGTGTGTGTGTGTGTGTGTGTGTGTGTTAATTAAGAAATTTGAAGAGCTGGATTTCTAGAAATTAAACAGTACAGTTCGAACTGGAGAGTTTAGGACGAAGTGGTGCTTTTGATTGACGGAGAGAATGCGCGGATTTGGATTTCTAGGGTTTATGTGAGAGCCGGAGGGTTTACGGGGAGAATTGTTGATAATAATTGGGGAAAAAACTAGCGCCATTTTCCGATTCGTTAGTGACCCGGGTTGGGGAATGTTAACGGCTTCTCACCCTCCGTCTTCTACAAAGAATTTTTTTTTTTTTTTTAATATAGGAAGAGACGAGTCAATAGCTCGTTATATATCTCGTTACTTGTCTATCAAGTTTATCATTTTTCAGAACTTGCTCTAACACCGGGGGTTGAAAAACTCTCCTTGATGCCCTGTCCATGAGCATGATCCGCGCTAGTTGGTCTGCCGCTGCATTTCCTTCCCGAAAGATGTGCCGGAATTGAACCTGCCATGCCCGACTTGCAAGCCTCCTAATTGGCAAATACTATATACAGGGAACGTTATATACAGGGAACTAAATAATTCCAAAATTGTCCTTGTCCGTCTCGTGTAAATATACACGAGATACCACATTTCATCTCGTGTATATTTACATGAATTGAATCAAACGGAAACCTTGCACGATGTAAAAGAAAGAGAGTGGACACTGGGCACATCTCGTGTGAGCTTACACGAGACACATCTCGTGTAAGATTACACGAGATACATCTCGTGTAAGCTCACACGAGATGCTTCTCGTGTAAGATTACACGAGACACATCTCGTGTAAGCTCACAC
>JAOTQG010102971.1:0-13322 GCA_025631175.1 Iris virginica
CACCTTTATACCATTATATTCACAAAATATTCACTACAATTACAAATATTACTAATTTTATATATCCATAAAATAGACTTCTGAAACTACACTTTATTCTTTGAAATAACTCGAATTGATCAACTATGTATTGATTTACAGCCATTTAAACACAGACCAGCTGCTCAGATTTCTGTCTGCATGACAGCAATGACTTCCAAGAATTATTTGAGACACTTTCATAACTCCGAATTTTATGAAATTTTAAGATACTATTAACTAATATATAAACAACATATCCAAAAATCAGAATTTTCTACTATACGGATTGCTACCAGTAAATTCGAAAAGATAGAATACTTAATAAAAACATATTAGAGACAATACAAAGAGGAGGAAAGAGGAATTTCCTCACCTTTAAAATTTCTCCTTCTATTCTCTTTCTTGCTGCAGCACTCCTCTTCTTTCCTATTTTCTTCTCCCTTTTTTTTTCTATGCTAATTTATGGTGGTGTAAAAATGAGGAGAGAAAGAGGTAAAAGCTTAGCTTATATAGTCTCTCCCTCTCTTAATAGGTGTCACTCCATGGTGTAGGATAGTTTTTTCATGGTGTGATGGCAACCCAAGGAGATGACACACCTTCACTTAGGTTCTAATTTATCAAGTTAATGGTGCTTAGTCACTAATTTAAGCTGAAATTTCCACATAGACCCCCTCCAAATTTTGTTATTTTTCCTACAATCCTCTAATTTACCCCTTTATGCACATAAGTCTTTCCTATTAGGTTATTAGTCATAGTTAACTAACAAGTCTTGTTATATTTTACTAATTTGGGTCAGTATTATCACACTATTTATTATTAATAATAAATTAATTACTGATTTTTTTTTGGGACCTTACATTTTCCATGTATATGCTCCTTGTTTACAGAATTTCTATGTTTTAGCCATCCTTTCGGGCACTATGTTTAATATAATACCTACGTATATTGTTGGGGATATACAAAGTATTCTATATATAGGGAATATGTCAATTTGACAAGCAACAGACCATACTCAAGATAACTCATTCACGCCACTAGTATACGTCCCCAATATTTCCCTCAATGCACTGGCGGAGCCACCATTCACTTCATTCACTCAACGTATGGGGCTCCGCCAGTGCATATGCTATGACTATATTATTTTTTGATGAACTTGTTCTCCCTCTCTTGTCATCATTCTCATTCTTCTCATTTAAATAAGCTTCTTTTCTTATCCAAAAAGATGACTCCCTCACCTCAAGTGAGAAATGCTAGGATCATACTAAAGAATCTGATTCCCGTCTTGTTTTCCTCATGATTTTTTCGTCTATCGATTCTATACATATATAATTTTTCTGTCCGACCCGATTTTAGATTCGGTTTTTTTTTGAACCAAAAACAAGCCATAAGTGCGGGTCTTGCCAAAGTGGCAAACATGTGTGTGGTTATTTTGTGGTCGCACAAATTTATGTGATTTGGTAACCAATACATGATCGATATAATGATTGTGAAATGGGGATTGAAAATCGAGATGCAAAACTTGGGATTCCCAACACTACTCCTCCTCAGCTGATTTTGCCTATTAATTTCAAGCTTTTGCAACTTTTTATGTTAGAGGCCCATTAATTGAGACTATATCATTAAGAAATATATGTATCCAGTGGGGCTGTGATCATGTGTTTTCATTCCTAATTGTACTAAAATTAGTTCATTTATGTGAAAGATAGGTCGAAAAGTTAGTTCATTTATGTATCTTATGTGCTGTTGGATGTTAAAAAAAAAAAAACAAAAAATTAGATGTTAGACTTCATTTCTATCTGTTCTAGTATTGATTTTGAAACATAATTACTAAATATTTATGCATATCATTTCCTCCCTCCATATGGTTAATTTGCAGGTTCTTTTGACCACTTTACTCAAGGTGTATGTTAGGGGTGGATTGTTCGAAAAATCGAGAGAACTGTTAAATGAACTAGAAGCTTCTGGGTATGCGAAAGAAGAGGTACACCAGAGGTCTTGTTCTCTTATGTCTACACTTAAACTATTTGAATGGAGTGTATTTTTCTCTTCCTATCATTATTTCTCTTAAAAGGCACCTGTTTTTTGCTTCTAAATCATGAAGAGTAATCCTCAGACTACCCCGTTCACTGATCCGATGGTGAAATACATGATGATTGAAAGCTGAGAAGGATCCACTTAATTGGTCGTGGTTCCTGCAAAATCATTGATTTGGCTGAGCCTTTATCAGCACAGATTTTATGGTATATCCAGATGCTAACCGGAGAGGTGTAAATGGTTGGTTTGGTTCAATTTCGGCGATGTTATGAGTCAAACCACAGGTGCAGGTGCCTTGCAAAAACTGGAACCATATGAAATTTCAGAACTGAACCAAATCGAATTGCAATTAGTTGGCTTGGTTGGATTCGGAACCACGGTTCCGTTGTGTGGACCCATTCCAGTGCCATTCTGAATCAAAATATTTGATGAATTGGATACAATTTAAGAGGAATGGTTGGAAAAATAGATGGAAATGATTTGGTTGGGGGATACTGATGAGACTTGGAGTTGGAAGTCATTTACTTAAACAAAAAGTATTAATTGATGAAGAGGTTTCTTATTTATGGAAATTTACTGGAGAGAAACTCACTAATTAAAGAAATAAAAGTTAAGAGATAATCAAGGTTTTCTTTCTTGGCATTAGTCATGAGAGATGAATTTGGAACGGGGGAAGGTGGTGCGCAGTTCTGTTTATGGTTTGGCGGTCTGGAACCAAGATTTAGGAGGTAAAACCTAAAAACGGAACTACTTGGTTTGGAAAAATCCAAGCCAAATCGAACCTCTCAAGTCCCAAAACCAAACCTTCAATTCAGTTACGAACAGCGGTGGCAGCTTAGATTGATACCCCTTGTGTACCCGGTCTAAGAAAGCTCAATCATGAATGATTTTCTCTATCAAGGTTTGATATAATTCTGAAAGCTGTACATGCAAATAATTAGCAGTTAAAGTATGTTCATTATCTAGCATTTTCCATTCTCTAAACTGAGGTCTTTTAGAAAGTTCACTTGAAGCCTAATTAGTGATGATTGACCGAATTGGTTCATCCAGTAGTTTTGCTGAGAGGCATCCGAGGAACTAAATTACTTATGCTTCATATGAAGTTTTGTTAGTCAAAGTCTTTAGACTCTTAACTAAAATGAGAACTCATGAAATAAATGATCCCACTAGCAACATTGTCAAGCTTATTTTTATGCCCTTCATACTACAAGTTAGTCTAATTGGTGAAGGGTTTTGTGTTGGAAGGTGCTGAGAACATTTATTTATGCTTAATCAACTGCATCTTTCTTGTTTCTTTCCTAACTGGCCTTTTGAGTTCCAAAGTTTTCACGGCCTAGTGATGAATATTTTTGTAGATGCCGTATTGTTTGCTGATGGATGGTCTCGCAAAAGCTGGACACATAAATGAAGCCAAGTTGATTTTTGATGAAATGAAGGAAAAACACGTGAAAAGTGGTATGCGGTGTATTAAGCTTGAGCATTTCTATCATAATTGATTCAGGATGTCATAGAATGTTCGACTTTTTTAGGTAGACAATGTCCTTGCTTTTGCTTCAAAAGGTTTTCATAAAATGGATTCAGAAAGAACAGGTTCTCCTAGTTGGTCAGTTGTTTTGATGATTTTAAATTTATACTGGCCCAAGATCCCGCCTACCAACCAAACTAAGTCAGCTCCAAGTTGTTGTAGATGTTATCTTTCCTCATACAAGATTTGGGTGGAGCATCTGGGTAGAATTTATTAATATCTGGTGAGACGGAACCTTCGGCCCTGATCGGATTTGTGGTTTGTTTTGATTTTGTAATGATTGAATTAGAAAGAAAGAGATAGATAGGAAGAAAAATAGTGGAACCATTGAGTGAGAAATAAAAACCGTACAATGTAAACCATGTAACCGATCACACCCTTAGACGTCTTCCTTCTCTTGATAGTGAAAATACTAAACATAGCTGATTCACTGAAGAATCACTTTATCCCATGAGTTGAACCAATGGTTGAACAGAAGGTTAGTTGCTTATGGTTCCTAGTTGATTCAACCTTTTACCTGATCAGAAAACTAATCAGTTGGAGCTTGTTCATGAAGGTGAGTAAGTGTTTTGATTTTTTTTTTCTTTCATCGACCCACATTGTTTTTCTCTATCTCCAAATTTCCAAAGAGCCCTCGGTCTTTCTAAATGTATATACATGGGGTGTAGTATCTAACTTTGTTTATTCGGTATACCTCAGATGGCTACTCCTACAGCATCATGATTCAGGCATTACGTAGAAATGGGCGAATTGAAGAGGCGAGGCAATTGGTTTCTGATTTCGAAGGCAAATTTGAAAAGTTTGATGTGGCTATGTTGAACACAATGCTCTGTACATACTGCAGAGTTGGTGAAATGGAAAATGTAATGAAAACAATGAAGAAAATGGACGAATTATCAATAAACCCGGATCGGAATACCTTCTGTATTCTAATAAAATATTTCCGTACGGAGAAGTTATATATGCTTGCTTATCAGACTCTGCTGGACATGCACAAGAAAGGCCACCAACTAGATGAGGTAAGTCTCCTCAGTTTTTACTTTCCTAGGAGGTATTGCAGCCCTACCTCTCCCAAAACAACAAATTCCCAGCCACACAGCAATTTGGACTAATCACTGAATTAGACAGCTTAAAATTACTCCTAAACTATATGAAAGTGAAGTTGTTGAGTTCTTTCAAGTTTTCAACAAATAGAGGAAAACTAAATCTTAAACCGAAACTAAGATGGTTACTGTTGTCTAACGTGGGTAGACCATAACTGATTTTATGAGGAATGACACATGCTTTTTGTGGTTTATCATGGTACGAGATTGTGCGTGTATTTTTGGTGCCAACACAACTCTAAAAGAAACTAAAAGTATAACTCGTTGAATTTATTAAATCAATCCCACAGGAACTCTACCTTGTATAATATTACGTTTAGATTTACTGCTTGTGGACTATGGTACTGTTATGGCCGGTCACAGTAGCGCATGGGATTGTGATGGTTAAAATTTGAAAAAAAAAAGGTCGGTAGCTAATTATTATTTTCAAATTCTTGTCAATAATCTAATATCAGCAATGATTGTAATTATCAGAGTAGTTTCTGCAGCTTTAGATTTTTTGAATATAAATTTATTCAGCATAAATGCAACTACACCTCAGTAATGGATAAACTGTTCCCCTCTTTCACAGTTACCAATGAGAATTAAGCTCTCTTCTATCTTCCGTCATACTATTTTGGTTTGTGTTTGTATGTGGAGTAGTTCTAGGTATTTCTTAGGTTTCCTCAGTATTGGAGTTTCGACCAAGTGAAAACGTAATGATTGCAATTCCAGAAGTTCTTATAAGTTGTGTGCTTGCAGGAAGTTTGTTCCTCCCTAATTTATACCCTTGGTGGAACTGGAGCCCATTCAGAAGCCTTTTCAGTGTACAATATGTTAAGATATAACAAAAGAGCAATGTGTAAGTCTCTTCATGAGAAGATTCTTCATATTCTTATAGCTGGAGGACTTTTTAAAGAGGCATATGTGGTGGTCAAGGTGCGTAGTAGTATTGTCTGGAATGTAATACCACTGCATGCATCATTGCTGTTTATAATTTTTAAGCATATTTATATCTTAATTAAGGACAACGCAAGATTGATCTCTCGGGCTGCTATAAGGAAGTTTGTAAGTGCTTTTATAAGATCGGGTAATATAAACTTGATCAATGATGTCATGAAGGCTGTCAACAGTTCCGGCTACAAGGTTGATCAGGTAATATGTTTATCTTGCATAAAAAACTTGCTGCTATGTAGAATTGGAACCTGGCTAATGTTTGCATATGGCCGTAACACACTATATTTAAGGGATTATTTTGATTTCTTATGTTTCAGGGATTATTTTTTATGGCTGTAACACGCTACATTGACCAACCTGAAAAGAAAGAACTTTTTCTTCAGTTGCTAGAATGGATGCCTGGTCAAGGCTATCTTGTTGATCCATCAACCAGGAACTTAATACTTAAGAATTCACATTTGTTTGGGCGCCAGCGGACTGCTGAGATTTTGTCCAAACAGCATTTAGTGTCAAATACCTCAAGATCTCAGTGAAATGAAGAATAAATAAATTCGAAGGCAGAGTATTTAAGGTATATCTTCTATTCTATAAGTAGACATTTTTTTTAAATGATGCCTATCTATGAGTGATACACTATCCATATAACCTGTTGGATTCAGCTAACTGGACTTGGCAATAGAATAAGGTTTACCATATTTCAAAGTGAATATGTATTTTAAGTTTTTAACATAATAGGGTAGGTGGGATATTGTATTCATGAAGGTATTTTTAATTTGGACAGCAGCTTTGGAGGCTATTTTTACTTTTCTTTTTCAAAAGGTTGGAGGGGATATAGGTCTTACACCAACCCTTAGTATTTATATTAAGTAGAGCTTAGAATGAAGTAGATATGGCTTAAAGCCCAAAGCAAGGAGAGGGCTTCAAGCAAGTGGAGGGAGATATCTTCGACAAGATAATAATTTCTCCCTTGTATCCTTGCTACATGTGCCACATGCAACAGGGAAAGTAGCTTACGAATTATGAAATACTCCCTCCGGTCCAAGATAATAGTTCCGTTGTACCTTGCATGCATTTAAGGAGTGAGCTATGCATACTTGTATCATTACTAATTTATACTAGAATTGTTGCTACTTTTAGAAAGGGGACTATTATTCTCGGACGGACAGATAAGGAAAGGTGGACTATTTGGGACAGAGGGAGTACATTGTTTCTGCTGGTAGGGATTCCTTGGGTTATGCGAAGTTCAATTACTACACAGGAACTCCTATTAGTAAACCTAATGGGAAAAGATAGCTGAAAATAAAGGCGGAGTTTGAAGGGCGAAGAACTACGAGGAGTATTGAAGGGAAGGAATGATTCAATGCTCCATCTACTCTAGAACATTTTTACTTGAGTGGATGAATGAGTGTCTATGATGGTTTCACCCTATTTTTTTACAACCCCCGGCTATGCGAAATAGCTTCGTTTCCCCGCTGCTTAGAAAAGTAGCAACTCCGCCTCATCGAAACTCGTATTTGATGTGTTATCACGCCTTGCCACTCCGGCTTGAAAGCCAGCAAGACAAGAGTAGGCGCAACGAGCGGAGCGGCATACCGGAAAAAGCCCTTCTTCGGATTCGAACCTCGTTTCAGTAAGAACTAGTACTATACTTTTTCCCTAATAGAGTCGTTAGTTCTGCAGCTACTAAAATACATAGTTGATTAGATCCAGCAAATTCAGCAGCTCCTCTTTGAGTCTTTATTACGATTGGCTGCATGAAATGCTCACCAAGCAAAGTATTTGTACGAAGTGGATTGCAATTATTTTTGTGCTCGCCCCTGCTTTGTTGTTAGGTGTGCTGCCTTTTGCGCATTTATGTTTACTCCTAGCTCCTGGAGTACATAGATTTTTCGCTCTTTTCGATAATACTTTTTCAATTATCTGAAAAATGGCTGATCACATTTCTTTATGACCTTTCAAGGTGAGGGGTTTTGCTGGCTTGATGTTTGCATCTTTATGGGGGCTCTCGTGTGCGCCAGTGGCATGTAATTTGTTTTGTTTGTTTTATTTTGGTTGCCCGTCTGGACACGCGTAGGTTACATGGATACATCCCTTAGGTGCCTTTTTCTTATTATCTGTTAGTTTGTGATAGAAGCATGGTTTACTCATATCAATGAAGCTAAACAACTAATGAACATAATTAGAGAGAAAAATATTCGTAATTTGCCATAAATGCATGAAAGAGGGAGAGTAGGGTGAATGAGAAATGATGGAGAGGTCGAGGTGATTGGATAACAAAGAAAAGTTGCTGCAAGATTTGAAATAATCGAACAGAAGAGGAAGATTGTAAAGAATTGAAACAAAAGAGAAACTACATAAGGATGTCGGGTTGGTTTATAAAGAAGACACGTAGTTCTATTTAATTTTTCTTATTATAGTGCCTGCAAATTTTGCAAGGAGTAATTAAATGGATGAAGTATTGGATGTAAGGACATAGGTCAATGCATTTCTTAATATTTTTATATGTAAAACTTGACAATAGTTCTATATCTCTTTGCACCAAAAAAATCTATATCTCTACAATTTGGCCTCAACTTCATACATTGTCAATCATTCAAATTTATTGTTAATTTATAATTTTGCGACTTCATCGTAGACTTTTGGGTTGACAAAGTTATTAATTTAACTTAAGCAAATGTATGTTATAAGCTAAAGTTATAGCATCTTTTCTTTTATAAAATTTACCCAATTGTGGGCTTCACATAATATTTTGCACCTTCAAGTTTCGAAAGCTGAATCCCATGATGTCACAACCTGATGTCCAACTAGGATTCAGGTCGGGGTGTCATAGTACTTGATGAATCCGGATAAGTTTATCTAATAGCATGTATTATTATCGATTATAACACACCTTCTTACTTCTTTTCACAGTAGGTACTTTCATATCGGAACCCAAGTTAATTACCTCAACAAACCGATATGATGTTTGAAGAGGAGTTGCTATACAAACTTTTGTATTCTTGCCAAAAGTCACTCGAAAGAACTTTAGCAAGTTGGGTGTTCTCATTTGTCATCCACAGTTACCATGAATATTTTTCCATCAGTTATGCAGTTCATTCGGGATCTTTGCAGATTTTAGGTGATGCTGGTTCTAAACTACAAAATATTCTGTGGGCTGATACAGCAGAAAAGATTGTACCAATATCAGTAAGTTTCTTGTATTGATGTTTTCTTTCTGTTCTTGAAGAATATCTGCACTTAAGCCATCTAGTTTTACTTGCTTCTGTTCTAAGTTATACATTGTGGCTGAAGTAAATTGGCTTTCATGCTTTCTTTTGAAACAGGAACTATATGAGTAGGAATAGTTTGTCACCTTATTTTGTTGTTGGTGTGATTGAGTACATCACAGACTGATACACTTGCTAAAGTACTAGCTATGAATGCAATAAAAGTAAGTTACATTGATGAATAACTATGTTCTTGACAAGCCTATGAACAATTTTTCTTATGTGTTGCTAACTAACAGCACAGATATATATATATATATATATCTGTAACATTTTGATGTCATTATTAGAAACATGTAGAAACACTTAGTGGGCACAACAGCAAGTGTCAATGATCGGCAACATTCTGGATCTCCACAGGATACAAGTGAATTCTATCTGACCATGCATTTCTAAGGCATGGATTAGGTTCAGTAATACATTTCCAATCTGCACTGTTACATTTAAAACCACTTCCAAATGCAATTTGCCAAATGCGGTCTCCCTTCTTTACCCTCCCTTTTGCCTCCAGATAGCAGAGCTCATACCAAACTGATGAAGATGAAGTGTTCCCGAATCGGTATAATGTCATCCTTGACGCTTCTCCATCTTCCTTGTTGAGTCCAAGATTTTCCTCTACAGCATCAATGATAGCCCTTCCACCTGCGTGAATGCAGAAATGCTCGAAGGCTTTCCGGAAATTTGGCACATAAACTTTCTTACCCCTTGCTTCTCCTGAAACTTTACGACAAAGCACAGACCAGCCATAGAGAAACTGCTCATGGTAGGGTAATACGAGAAGACCTAACCGTGATACGTTTTTCTTCAGAGCATCTCCAGCCACATTTAGAATCGCCCTAGATAGTGATAACCCTACAAGCTCACTTTCATCTTCTTGCTGGAAGACTGACTGGTAAGATTGATTGTTAGCACCCGTGTGTGTCCGAACAAGATGATGTAGCTTGTATTTGGCATGCCCCTTGTCACTCTTCTTGTTTGATAATAAAATGGCAACTCCCCCCATACGAAACAGTACATTGGCCAATAGCATCGATTTGACATTTCCTGTATAACCATTCGGAGTAGTAGCTTCCATGCTTAGAACCAACGCTAAGGATTTCTTGTGGACTTTTAGGAGTTCATTTGCTAAGCTTATAGATATGAGTCCAGCACTGCAACCCATTCCACTAAGGTTAACACTTTTGACATTGCTTCGGAAACCAAACTTGCTTATAATCATGCCTGTAATTGATGGTGTTGGGCAGAAGAGGCTGCAGTTGGATACCAGAATGTCAATGCTTTTAGGGTTCACATTATTTTTTGTAAGTAGTTCTTTCACAACTGTGAAGAGAACAGTTTCAGTTTCTTCTCGGGTTCTTCTCAAAGTGATGTCTGGAGGAATTCGGTGCACACCAATGGGAAAGGAAGCTTCATTACTGATACCCGATCTTTCGGCTACTTTTGCTGCAAAATCAACGGCCTCTTTATCGTCAAAAGATATATGACAGTGTTCTATAAAATGTGATAAGGGGACTCTCAAGTGATCAGGCGGTTGATAGCAAGAGAAATCGATGAGGTAAATACTTTTGGATCTGAAAAAAAAGTAGTAAACAGCTAAAATTATAGCTATTATTGCTGATAAGAGATGGAAATAGGTGGGATGGATTGGGAGATCAGTGATCATAGATGGGCATAATGATACCACCATTTGCAAATAGCTCAAGTGATTAGTATGGCAATGTTGGTGATTTATCTTCTTCACGGAAAGCAGGGGAACAATTTTTATTGATTTTTGTTCATATAAATGAACCAGGACGAGAAGAGTTTTAGCAAGCAATTGCTCTTCTTTAGTACCATTTCCCTCGTCAACCTGACTGCTTACCCCTCTCTCTCCCCCCCCCCCTCCCTCCCTCTGTCCCCCTCTCACCCTCTCTCTCTCTCTCTCTCTCTCTCTCTCTCTCTCTCAGTCTCAGGCAGACACAGATACTGACACGACACACATGCATATGCATGTAAACAAACACTGTGATCAAAAGGCTTACAATTACCTATTTGTCTCTCTTTCTATATTTGCCAATGAGACGTGTAGGTCTAAGTTGTTAGATTAAGTTGAAAACTTAAAAGTGTTCATATGTAGTTGAAGGTTGAGATAATAGGTAATATCATGAAGTAGAGCTTTTTCATAACCTGAACAGGCTTGATCTTGGCCTGGTTAAAGAGCCAATTGGATTGAGCTCGAACATGATTTCTTGGGTCGCGGTATTTACAAGCCAGCTCCGTCCGGCTTGAATAGAATCAGTAATCACCAAATATGTAGCACCTCCGTTCAATTGAAGAGGTCCAGTTTGATATGAAAATTTGATGAAAACTTTTACTTATTTTGTTAAAAAATTTAAAAGACATCATCTATTGTACTTTTAATCTTTTTATACAACAATTATAGGTCTGCATTCTTCAACTAAATAAAAAAAAAAAAATGATATCTCAACTTGAATATTGGTCAAAATTGAGCAAATAAAGTGTAGTTTACAGAGTCTTCTTCGGTCACAAACTTTGCGTGGTCATTAGTCAACCCCCTTGATCATGCTTCTGAACTGAACCTCCCTCCCCCCCTCCCTCCCTTCCTTCATCTGTTGCACCATTTCTGCAGGCAAGCAAACAAACTTTTGAGCAGTGGGTGGTGGCAAAAGGTTCATGAAGATGCTGCCGTGCAAGCCAGCTTGAAGTTGTTGACTACATGCTATCCTCATGCTGAAGAAACTTGGGGCCGGTAAAAGATCACAAGGGTACTACTGTGCACGTGAAGAGCATGTAGATTCCTCCCACATTCTTGTTGGATTATTGGATGCTGATTAACATGTAAATGTGTGTACATTGCTCTGGGAGAATTGAGCAAGAGCTTAAATCTGAATTTGGAGTCGAGACTCGGGAAGATCATAACAACTGATGTGGTTTCAAGTTTTCCGCGGTGATATTTTCCACACTATCTTTATGGTTTGGTATAACTAGAGAAGTTTCTGGAGCGCCAATAGCATCAAGCATTCGTGTAAAAACTTTTAACAATCGTTAATGTATTAATATATATTCGCTGTTGAAACAAGCTCTGTACAATAACATGCCAAGTGACTGCAAGTATCTGTGTTCTACTCTTATGGGGAAAAGACTAAGAAGAGAAAATCTAAATTCTCTTTCTTCTTTTCCATTTTAAGGTTTTATTCTCTGCAGTAAATACATGGTTGTTAATGATTTCTCAAAGATATTTGAAAACTCCAACCTCACAAGCATCTATTTCCATCTTTTTTTCACAGTAAACATCACTGGACAACTGCCTGCACAAGTGCAGCGGCGTAAAGCTTGGCATGATTGGCAGATGGTCAGAAACTGGTTTTCAAAGGTACTTAAAACCTCCTCCAGGGGATTTAGTAGTTGAATATCATGCTTCGATCCCCTCGAACCACTGTTAGCACCTGGAAAAAAAATATCATTAGACTACTTGAGGAGAAGATGGTCATTTTCATGATGATGCTGAATTTGGTAACCTGCAAAATTTGTGCCCATGAAGAACGATGACAAATATTTGCCACTTTTTTGTGCATGATCGTTGGCAAAAGACAAAGGCAAGTCATTTTGGCATGGAGGGAGTAATTAAGTTGGAACAAACTATGATTTTTTCCTACATAATTGCTCGATAATAGGAAGAACGAATTACTATTTGGGTTCTTAATTTTCTCTCATACATGAGTGCCAAAAATGTGCAGCAAAAAACGTTTTCCTGCAATATGATAGGGGGCTTATAAGAATCGGGATTTTCTGTTCCAATTGATGTCTCATCTTCTGTCACATGCTTTTTAAAAATGACACATCCTAAATTTTAGAGTTTAAAAGTTTAGGATTATCTTTTAAACGGTTGAGATGGGGTTTAAGAAAAATGAGATAGGAAGTGAGACACCATTTGAGACAGAAGATCCGGACCCGACATGTAAACAGTACCTGACTAATGCTAAACTTCTGGCTAGAATCATTCTTTAGACAGAGTAATGCAGCTTGAGCCATATGACCAACTCCAGCATCACCAGTATCATTGATTCTAGGATCCATTACCTGGCTCAGCAAACCCTTCTCCAAAAGTGGCAATGCCTGCAACAACCAAGTTTACTTAACCTGCAATTTTCTCATTGAAATTTTCCGTTTATGCATTTTCCAGAAGCCGCAGTAAGTATTTTGCCTCTCATGTAGCTAACTAGTTCAGATTATGGTAATTCCTAATGACCTTTTGGGTTGCATTTTATGGTGAACAGCGAAGACTAGGGGTGATTATGGTTCGGTTTGGTTCGGTTTTGATACTTTTGATCAAAACCGCAATCAAACCAAAAGTTTGATTTTGTCATTTTTCAAAATCGAAACCAACCCGAGAACATGAAAAACCGACTATTCGGTTTTATATTTTTCGGTTCGATT
>JAOTQG010102982.1:0-13321 GCA_025631175.1 Iris virginica
TACCTGCGCGTGTTTGCTACTCGTTTCTAGGCTGCCGCTTCTATTAAGAAGCACATATGCGCCCCTTATACTAATTGAACTTCCATCTTAACATTTGCGTTTCAGAGCCATCATCTTATTAGCATGTTCATTCGTTGTACACATTACATTCAATATAGTAGTGTGACTCTAGTAGCTAACTATTGGAACTTTCTTTTCAACTTGACTTGTATAAAGTGATTGCATAAAATTCTGCATGAACTTGTCAATTTCACCCCGACTTCATTTTAATTTATGACTAACATGATTTCCTACCTTCTTTTTTTGAGTAATAATTTATTCTAAATTGTGACATTGTTGCATTCACGGTATTTTGTGGTAATCTAACGTAACTTTCTCTCCCTTAATACTTCTAAGGACAAAAGGATCCTTTCATGTAATCTGTATTTTGTTATAAAGCTCTTTTGTTATAAAGTTGTATTTCATATTTTTTGCTTTCCTCCTACTCGTTTGGAATCCTTTGACAGTTGAGTTATAAAGCTTCACTAAACTATTCTAGATTATTTGACCCCATTATCCATTTTATCAATAAAAAAATATTTTCGGCGGACAATATCCACCGGGGTATATCATCTTGTATGTGTATGGTTAGCCCACCCATTACACGACAAGTGAGAACGGTGTGAATTGAGTAGCACACTTCTTTGAATGAGACCTCCATGTGAATTCCAAGTGACTTGGGGCACATCATACAATTCGCCAAATTACCAAAATACCCCTTCTCTTTGAGAGGGGCTCCCCACACGAAGCATCGCATGAGGGATTTGGCATGTGCCTGGTATTATGCCTCATTGCGAGACACCTCGACAATTGTACAAACTCAATCTCCACCAAATGGCCTCCACCGTATTTGTGGCATTTGAACTTTTTACGAAGGCTTCCCGGTCCTCAACACATTTTTTTTTAAGATAAAAGAAGAATTTTATTAAATAGAGCAAGAGGATACAAAGGAGGAAAAGAAGTCCACTCAAAAAATAACCAAAGCAAAAAAAAGCAAACAAATTATTGTGTAGCAGCTCTCCAATCTCTATACAAATCTCCCAACGAGAAACCCCGGAAAGCGCCAAAAGTCTGAGCCCAAAGAGAAGTCTGCACAATGATCTTCTCCCACAAAAACGAGAGAAGTGTTTCTCTATTTCTGAAGATCCGAGAATTCCTCTCAACCCAAATATTCCGCAACAGGCTAAAAATGGCACATCCCCACAACAAAGACGCATTCGTCGAGGACCAAAACCCAAATGAGTAATCATGCAAAAGTCCTCCACAGAGTGAGGCATAATGCAGATCTCACCATGCACCCGAAACAACCTGCCCCAGAGATTCCAAGCCGTGGGGCAATGCATGAACAAGTCCTCAACACCTTTCTGTTCATTTTTCTTTTTGTAATATCTCCGACTCCCCCCTTGCGCTGATTTTAGAAAATAAAACCTCCTCATTTCCGAAAGTTGAAGCATTTTTCGGAAAGATGTCAGTTGCATTACTAGAGCCTCTTGTTTTACTAGCAGTTTTTCTAACTCTTCAATTGAAGGCTGGTTTCGCCCAACCTTGAATTGAAGTCAGAAATGGAATATACTCTTTCTTTATGCCTCGAACCAAAAATCTTCGCAGCCTATCATCGCTAAGACGCTAACCACCTCCGTTGGAGCCAATTCAGCAATTTCAGAACATAAAATTTGTGGAAATTATTATGACATCTTCATGTTATCTTGAGTTGTTTTTGCCAGCTCATATTCCAAGAATTGAAGTCAGGCCTCATTCTTCTTTGTAAAGACCTTCTCCAACGTATCCCATACATCAGAAGGGAGTTGAATGCCACGAATGTGATCAATCAAGTCCTTCTGGATGGAGCTTCGTAAAGCGAACAGCGCTTTGCCACACTTTAACTTCCACTTGCTCATTTGCTCCACATTATCGACGTATCTTTAGGAATACGAGTATCATTTGCGGCAACTGTCTCACACAGATCTTGTCTACATAACCCCCGATACTGATAATTGGAGTTGTTAAGCTTCTCCACTCTAAATTGGTTCAGACTTCAGACCACCATTAGCGTCCATCTTGATTACATGAACCAAGAAAGAACTGAACCTAGCTCTGATACGAACTTAAACTAAACAAATTGAACAGGTGTACCCAGATCCACTAGAACACATACAAAGAAAACACAACAAAGACCGAAAAATAACTTGTATTATGAGTAGGAGAACTCTGTCGTACACACTGACTTTGGCTAAAGAGCATGTCCAATTTATAGGACTACAAGGAATGATCTAGACACTGAGTTTGGACGGTACATGAATGAGAAAATACAATGAAAAGTACGGTGCATGAATATAAAGCAATTGTACCAAATAGCATCAGATTTTCAACAATACATAATGCTCCTTAAAATTCAGCACTTGACGCTCATCTGGAAGAGCAACTTATGATACTTGAACTCTACGGTTTGACTAATAAATTAGGAAGGCCACTAGAACAATGTTTACTCTTCTCATCTCTTTGTCTTGGTTAAGTGGGTTGAACCATTAGCCTATTGCTTTTGCATCAGTTATTTTTCTTGAGATACAGTATTTGATTATATGGTTCATGTCGTACGGCCTATTTACCCTTGGGTTTCACACATGTCTGAAGCTGTTTTTGATTTCCCAGTTAATTTTATCAATAATAATTCAACAAATTCATTAGGTTAAAGAGTTACTGATCTTAGAAGCTAAGTTTAGAAAACTTTCAATTTCCAGTTTCTATGACGTCTTTCCGTAAAATCCTCCCTCTCTCTGAAGATAGCATGATTTCTGATTTACTTAGTAACTTGGCTTGCAGGTTGAAGAATTAGCTTTCCTTATCAAGGATAATCTTCCTTGCAAGCACCTTGTTCTCTCAATGGAAGAGATGCTAGTTGATCTCCTTCAGGATGATACAAGGTACCTTCGATAGCATATGCTGGTGAATGTCTCATAGGCTCTGGTGAATGTCATTGATGTGAATTTCTTGCTGGAAAAGCCTATTTTCTCTCCCTAACTACATAAATTGAGCATTTTGTATATCCTTAGCGCTACCGAGAAGCTAAGGTCTTTTGCACTTACTACTGTTTGAGCAGCGTAAGATTATTTCCAGATTATTAATGCTTAGAACAATGATGACACTGACAAAAGTTTGGTGCAAGTTAAAAGATTATGTTATGCCATGTATGTGTCAGGTTGAAAATGTAAGTGATTTGGGATATTTAGCAAATTCGGTTATTTAAGTGGTTATTTTCTGAAAGTCATGGGCTTTCTTGTCTGGTGCTAACATCCTTGTATTGCAATCAAGAGAGGGGAGTAGTCAAGTGCTATGACAAACAAGAGATGGGCATGTCAAGTGCTATGACAAACAAGCTTTGTTACATGACCTCAAATGCTGGGGCTGCTGTGTTTAAGTTAGCTTATTTGATCTCCAAATCTAGTTTGAATAGTTGAGAAAATAACATTCAGTTCCAGTGGGCTTTTACCTTATTGTGGTCAAACCCGTAAGGTTTCGGGAATTACACTTACAATTGTAAATTGACAGAAATTGCTGTGACATGCACAAGGTTTTAGGAACTGCACATATAATGATGGTTATTACCAATAGAAATAGATACCTGTTCGAGTGTTGAAAAAAAGGAAATTTGTTCAGAAGGGCGGTGAGAAGCATTATGGTAGCTACTGTCCTTTGTTGGAACTATGGAATAACAAAGCATGGAGACATGGCCTCCTTTCACACAAGCAAAACCATATCTGTTCCAGAAAACATTCTTATGTGTGCATAGTGCTGAAAATTAATTGAGGGAAGCCTGCAAAGTCTCATATTTGATTATAATTGGGGTTGGTCAAACCCATGGAGGACTCATCAAAGAATCAAGAATGATTAGGTTCTCTGGGACCTGTAAGTCATGGTTTACAAGCCAAGTGAGCCATCATAACTTTGCTGTCTCTGCTCAGTTTTGCAAATTGACAGAACATTGAAATGTTAAGAGAGTAGATTTGAGCCTTAATCTCAATGAACTCAATTTCGCCCCTCTATCACAAAACCATACCAAGCATTTGTGTACATGTTTTTGATTTTTTATATTGGTTGTGTCCAGTGTGCTGGTTTTACTTAGTTTTTGAGATCCATGGGTTGCGTGGGTTGGTTTGTTATTCTCGGTGACTTGAATGTGTACGAAGTTACGGACAGCAATGGACAAACAGAAGTCTGTGCAAAGTGTTGTGGGGGCATAGTGTGAAATTTTGTGTGCGTCAGTTAAGGTTAGTCAAATCTGTACTAGATGCGGAGGGCTCAGTCTTTGCAGAAGGGAAGTTCTCCATGAAGGCCAAAGCGGGTAATCTGAGGAAAGAGGGCCATCTTACAAGGCCTGTACGAGTGATGCAAAGGTCTGTACGAGTGGTACAAAGGCTGCAATGGTATGGCATAATGCTGAGAAAGTGTTGTTTTCCCAAACTGTCAAGTGTAGGCTGTGTAGCTGCAAATTTCTCTTGATGCAGCATTATAAGACGGTTAGGAGTTGTGGAAAATCTCTTGCATAAGTGGTTTACAGGTGACGGAATCTGAGTAGTGTTGTGATTACTTACTGCAAGAGGTTCATCAACTCAGTTGAAAGGGCTGCTTGTGACTTAGAGAGTGTGAGGAGTTTAATGTGGCTGTGTATTTCTATTGATGTGGTTCCATCTCAGTTGCTGTCTAGTATGAATTTGTTCTTTTGGGCACTATCCAGGGTTCTTAGTGCATCTGGGATTAGTTATCCTCATCAGGGGTATAGGGATTTGAGTGTACCTTTGTAATCCAAGTCATCTGTTATTGTATGGGGTTGGATTATATTTGTTTGACATGATAAATGTATATGGCCCAGCTTGAGGTAGAGTGCTAGATACATGGAGTTAAGTTAAGTTCGAATATTAAGTGTGTGATGGGCGTTGGGACATATGTGCAGGTATAAGGTATAATACCTTTATCTTGTTTTTGATCAGGAACTATCTAATACACACATTATCTTTCTGCACCTCTCTCTCTCTCTCTCTCTCTCTCTATATATATATATATATATATATATATACCTTGTTTCCATCTTCTTTCTCCTTTCCTCTTTATTGTTGAATACTTGAATTAGTGTGAGATCATCTCATTGGACCTAATAAAGTGGTGCAAAAAGATTCAAGAATTAATGTGCCAACCGTTATTTGGTACCTCATGCATAGTTGTTAAAGGTGGAAGGCGCGGCGGGTGAGAGGTACTTTTTTAAGGCGAAAGGTGGGCGACCGAAAGGCGAGCAAGGTGACAATAATGAAAAAATTATGAATATCTATTTACACATAATATATACTACACAAATCTCAGAAAACATGATAAAGTTGATAATAAATCTTGAAATTAAGCTCACCCATAGTATCAATAACACAAATTTCAACATCCGAAGTTATAGTTCTATCGCGAAAGAAAAGATTAGTTAAAACTTTGAATAAGAAAATAAATAATCATGCAACAAAGTGAGACTGTAGTTACAAAAAACCACCAATCTCAGCTAAAAACTCATTGTGTTTGAAAATCAACTTCTGAATTACGCGTCACGGGCGGCAGGGACCAAGACAACCAATGGCCAAAAAATCAGGAATGGCAGACTATTTCGATGAGTAATTAGATCTGTCTTGATTTGGTCCAAATTTGTCTTGGATTTGACCTAGACCTGGCTCATATCTGGAGTTTTCTGACGAGTTAGTACAAAGATGACTGAGAATCGCGCCTCACCCCTGGTGCCTGAGACGTCTTAGGTGAGCTTGAGGCGTCCACGGCGAGGAAAATGGCTAGCATCTGCCAGCCTGGAATATTTGAGGTGAGAGATCCATCTGAGGCGGAAAAAGGCCGCCTTTCACAATTTTGACCTCATAGTCATTGTTTTTTCTTTTATTTTTACCTCATAGTCATTGGACAATGGCTTTGGATGCAATATTATGAGTCTAACTAACTTTAATAAACTGATCTTCAAGGACTATATCAGGATTTCAGGTGAATTCATAAAAGGATATGATGAATGCTATCCTTGTTTTCTTATTCATTTTCTTTTGCTAATAAAATTTCTTCTTTTATCAAAAAAAGAAAAACGAAGAAGGATACGATGAATGCATAGTTCAGCTATAAAATTGGTTGAAAAGGGGTACAAAAGCCTAAGATAGAGTAATCTTGTGTTATCTGAATTTTTCCCTATGGTTGTTAGGGTGAAGCATCAGTTCCTCTTTGTTCCTCTAATCTTACTCCATGGGCTTTTGCTGTTGATTGGTTTTAAGCAAAATATATGATACCTTACTTTTGGCATGAGTTTATCAACTTTTCATCTTCCACTTTTGAGTCCAGGCCCTTGTTTCATTGATATATACCTCACAGTTGCTTCTTACAAGCATTTTTTTCTCACCTCATCGAGGTCCACTTGGCAAGAGCTCTTGCTGTGTAGCTTCATCTTGCAGCAAGATCATTCTTATGATTTTCTGCTCTCTCTCGTTCTTCTCTGTCAGTAAGAACTTCTCTTTGGTATGTTCTTGGTTAGCAACTTCGTTAATACCCTCCAATATCGAACTTCAATGTCTTGCTCAGAATACCAGCAACAGCACAATATGATACCTACAAATATTGACCAGCCTTCTTTGTAGATTGGACTCCATGCATGAGTGTGTGATTGCTGTTAGTATCACTTCAATCTTTAATATACATATCGTTTCTAAAGTCTATTCCAACATAGATAACATACAGAAAAAATCAAGGGAAGTTGGATTGTGATTGCAAAAGAAGATAATTTTCAAGGAAATGCATTACTAGATCATAATTGGTTGAACCGTAAGCACTGGAAACTTTATACATTATATTTGACGTATAAAATTCTGTCATGAATGTGAATTGTGAAATGATTCAGCAAAATTCTTACTCGAGCTTTATTTACATACAATACAATCTTTTTATGGGCGCTCCTAATACATTTTCACTTAAAAATCTTTCGTGTAGAGAAGTATACTCGTCTCTCTAATATTAGTTCCTACGTCCCACTTGTAGAGAGACACTTTTCTTTTGGGATGATCCCATTTGAAGAGGGACATTTCCCTTTTGAGCCATGCCATTTGACAATATAACCATCTCTTTTGCAAAGGAAATTAACTTGTTTTTAATGCTTTCCTTAATTTGTATGTATGGTAATAGTGCCCCCCTTTTCAAGTGGAACAGAAGAAGAAACAAACAAGGGAGATTGAAATTTTTGTTAATTATTTAGAGTATTTATTGTTAAGTCTGTAAGCGGTTTCATTATCGAAAAAGTACCCTTTCGAAGATTACATTCACATACTCATAAAACTAATTAAATACTCATAGAAATAAATAAAGATTATACATAAAATTAAACACTAACACACACACACACATATATATAGAACTAAATTTATTCCATGTTAAGTTTAGGGTTTAAAATTCTCTAAGACGCTTTCCCCTACCGGAGACGGTTTAGAGCTACCAACAAGTTTCTCAAATAATATTGGGTTCAACCAATGCAAGTCTTTAGGAATCGGAGATGGTTAGGTGGTTGCGGTAGAAAGGTAGGCTTAAACAAAAGAGTTTGGGTTAGTAACTCTGCTTGGATCCTTGGACGATGACCAATTTTTTTTCTTTCTATAATTTGTAATTCGCTGTATTCCCTGTCTAGTACTTGGCGCAGATGGCTGACTGAAATAGCTTGATCAAAATGTCACCCAACAATCAGGGTAGTCAATAGCGGCCCGTAGCGGCGCTATCCCGGGATAGCGGAGCGGATTTGGGCTCGGCCGCTATGCATCTTCAATAGCGGGATGGATCTCAATAGCGGCCGGAGCGGCGCTATAGCGGAACAAATAGCGGCCAAATAGCGGGTCAAATAGCGGGCTCGTAAAACACCGAAAAACTGAGGGTAAGATAGTAAATACCGTAATTCCTAGGCATGAAAGCGAGTTACGGGACTTCGTTCTTCTCTCATCTCACTATCTCACAACGGCTAGGGCTCGTTTTTTCTTCATCGTCTGAGGCAGCGGCTGCTTTTGGCGACTTCATCGGCTTTATGCAGGTAAGTTCTCTCCCTCTCTTTCTTCCTTTCGTCTCTTCCTTCCTTCCGTTCTTCTTTCTGTTTCTCTTCCTTCATCCCTGTCGGCTGTTTCTCTTCCTTCATCCCTGTCGGCGATCGATCGAAGCAAAGCGACTCCCCTTTTTTTTCCGATGCAGTCGGCGACTTCTCTTTGAGTTCAGACTTCAGCGACTTTTTTTTTTCTTTCTTTTTGCTGTTTCGCAGCGACTTGGGGCATTCGTTTTTGTCTTTCTTTTGTTCCTTTTTTAGTTTTAAACTGTTACTCTGTTAGTCATTTTTATTTTTTTTAATTCTGAACACAGAACCTTTTTTTTTTTTTGGTTTCGGACTTTCAGTCTCTCTTTTTTTTAATTCTGTTTGTGTGCATTAAACTGTTACTCTGTAAGTTCTTTTTGTTTCAGACTTTCAGTCTCTTTTTTTTTTTTTAATTCTGTATTATTTGGAATGATGTAATAGACTTTCAGTCCTTTTTTTTTTTTTTTTAAATTCTGAACACTGAACCTTTTTATTTTTTTTGGTTTCAGTCCTTTTTTTTTTAATTATTCTTTGTAAGCAGAGCATTTTCCTGTAGGGAATTTGGCCATTTGGCCGTACACTGAATTGCCAGCAGACTAGCTTATATTACTTATAACTGAACTTGGTTACCCCATTTGGGAAGATCACATATGTCTCGCCATCTTTGACCTGAGTCAACAACAATGCAAAAGACTATCTTAAGAAAGCAGTACCATATAATTCTAGATTATTATTTATATAAAAATATATTTAAAAAAATCAAATAGCGGTCATCCCGCTATCCGCTATCCCGCTATCCCACTTTCGGGGTCGGCCGCTACGCGCCACTATCCGGTATTAACTACTATGCCAACAATTTAGGCGTATTCACCTTGCCTAGAAACTCTGATTCCTCTCGGCGTCACTCTACTCATGTGAACGAACTTGGTTGACAAACATGGTTTATGCGCCGTTGTAGACACCACATTCTGGCACTGGGGATGCTATAATATTATTAATATTTAATTAATTATTTCACCTTAGTTTGATACAATTTGTGAAAGTCCGCTTTCAATTCGATGAAATTTGGGGCAAACATAAAAATTGTTGTGACAAAACATGTAAAATTCATATGAATCATACGGTTGGATGATTTAGAGGCGTATTTTGACTATTTTTCAGAGATCTTACCAATGGGCTGTGTGCAACCGGAAGTCGGCCGGCTCCTGGGCTTTTCGTTCTAAGACTTTTTTCGGTTTTGCATAAAGTTCTAGACCACCTCAAGTTTGACCTAAAACCTAAATACAATATAATCGACGTGTACCAGGAAAGTTAAATAGAAAATTTTATCGGACAGCTGTTAGGCCTGAACTATTGTATGGAACTGAGTATTGGGATACTAAGAAGGAATAACAAGATGACTGTAGCGGAAATGCGAATGTTTAGAGGATGTGTAGTAAAATTAGAAAAAGTTAAGATTCGTAATGAGCGAATACGAGTAATAGTAAAAGTAGCTCCTATAGTAGAAAAAATGAGAGAGAACCACCGAAGATGGTTTGGTCATGTACAACATAGGTCAATTAGTGCTCCAGTTAGGAAGTGTGATGATATTAGTGTTAATCAATCTAGGGGTAGGGGTAGGGGTAAGCCCAAGTTAATATGGACACCGCAATACAAAAAGACATGAAAGATTTTGGTCTGAATGGTGACTTGCATTGGATCACGTGGAATGGCGGAAAATGATTAACACAGTTGTTATTGCTGTTGTCAAATATCAGCATGTGGCTATATGTATTCATCTTGGTGTTGCTTTTGTTTCTGCTGTATCCAACAGCAGTGTTTCTCTTCATTTCCATTTATTATTGCCCAGCTTGTCTATGCAGTTACTGTTGAGGAAACTGCTGGAATAATATTTTGTTGTTTCGCAGATTAGATGAGGTGCTAGAGCTGGAACCAATGAATCCGTACTCTCGCCTTCTTTTGCATCGACTAGCTGATATTTTTGGGTATCTTCTGTTGTTCATTTCTCTTATTGACATCATTGCTTTGAAAATCTTGTTTTCTCATGAGTTTTTGTGCTCGCTTATTTGCTAGATTTTCTCATCAATCCACTGGAGAAGGAGATGATCGGCATCTGATTTTAAGGCGTTGCCAGGAGTCATCAATGTACGTAAACTATGAATCCCAATGTTTAAATTCCTTAATTAATGTTCTTTCTTTTGCTAGGAGTATTATTCACACAATCTCTTAATCTTCTTCAACTTGTATTTCCAAGGTGTGATACTTGCAGAATGTAGTGGTCCACAGCGGTTATTAATAAAACAGCTCTCACTTGTATCCATCCCGGTTATCACTGCTTATTTTAGGGCTGCCCTACCTTTGAACAGTGTTATTGATATTTTCCCTCCTGGTGGCGCACTCACTGCAACATACTGTACTTTCCATGCCACGTTAGGCATTTTCCAATCAAGCATTCCATATTTGGCTGTTCCACTTAAAGAGTTCAGTTGAAAATTAGACTATTGGATTTTTTGAATTTCCAACTTTACGTTTCTGCTAAAATAAATATACCCGACCATCTCTCACTGCCATGCTCTGGAAATTACTACGTGGGAAGTAGCTGCGGCAGCTCGACTTTCCAGATTAACTTCAGCGACTGGAATTTTTTGCTGAAAATAAAGGGATGCTCTAACATGTCACCAACATCATTCCAACAACCAACTGCGAACACGAATAACTTTGGCTTCTTATTTTGAGAGTTAATCCACGATGAAGTTGCGAAAGGTTACCTTTGACGAGAGAGAGAGAGAGAGAGAGAGAGAGAGAGAGAGAGAGAGAGAGAGAGAGAGAGAGAGAGAGAGAGGAACGGTGTCTAACACGAATTTACAAAGTCGTAGCAGTAGCATGGTCGGTCAATTTGTCCGAGACCCGTCACTCCAATTCATGACACATCTATGCATAGGATCTATCTTCCTCCTGAAGCCTGGGTCCTCCAAAAGGGGGATTCGCTGGCGAATATGAATCTTAAGTCGAGGTCATAGAGTGATTGCAGACATGGAACCGTGTGTACCTTTGCCATGATTTTCACACTGACATTGTTCCTTCCCGTCAGTTGTCCAGGTGAGTTGGGATATGATGTTGAGGAGGCACTCGTGAGTCTACTCGGAATGGAGAGAGAGGAGAGAGAAGGATGTGTGGTTGTTTGTGTAGACGGAGACTCTGTTGAGGTAGGGGAGGGGTAATGATATGCGTAATAACAATTGCACTTGATAATTTATCCCCACATGTAATAATGCTTAACAACTGTAACATTACACTTTGAAAGGGAAATTTTGGAATCATGAATGGTATTCGTTGCTATGTTTGACATGCAACGCGGAATCTTTGCCCGCAACTGAGAGAGCATGTCTACAGTGGCTACTTTTACTGTCCTGTTAATGTGCTCATTAAATTTTAACCTTTTATAGTCCACTAGGCATCCATCTTAACGTTCTGATTTAAGCTGCGTGTACAGTATTTTACTAACATGTTACTTCTTTGTGGCTCACATTCTGTATCGTTGGTAGAGCTTTCTTACTTTTACAATCTTGGTATCTGTTCTGTAGAATTTTCAGATATGCTTTATGGATATACACTGAACTAACATGCTCCTGGCACTCTGATGCCCTTCACATAACTTTTTGAACTTTGTGGCTGTATCTTCCACCTCCCCCTCTAGATTAATATTTCACCATATGTGACAGCATTGGTCCCTGTATTTCGTGGCCACCTGAGTTGCTCCTTGTGCCGCTAAAATTGCATAGTCAAGTAATTCTCTCCAGGTCTCCCTTACTTCTCCCAAGGTTCACCATAAGCTTTGTATAAGTTGAATCACACTCAATGCTCTTGTACATGAAAAATATGATGACACTTTTATACATGGTAAACCCAAAATTTGCTGTACTAGTCAATGCTGAAGGGTGCTAAGAAAAACAATTCTTACCATAGAGACTTCAGCCATGGACACAGGGTGTAGGCATCCTGCTTTGCATTACACTGGCTGATGTATGAACATGTCTTTGTTGGCATTTCTGCTGCCCAGGAAGATGGTCTGCACACCTTGAGGTCTTCTAAGTTTGCTCTTTGCCACTCAAAACCTTCGTGAACTTTCGCATTTTCCAAACAGGTCATCCAACATGGTACCACATGTCTAAAAATGCGCAGCATTGACATACTCTATCAAACTGCTTATCATTCATTATATGAACTTATCTATGTCATGGAACTGGCTTCATTATATCTTGCACTGTTATGTTGCTGTCATCCTATGGTACACTGATCACATGATATGGTTTTTGTAGATATTGAGAAATAATTTTAGGGAATTTATTGAGCCTGATGCGTCTTCAATCATTTTGGTTCTGGTAATCACCATCGTATCTGACCAATCTTCTGATTCTTTTCCCTGGAATGCAGACCTTCCATCCTTGTTGGTGATCTATTATGGGAATATGATGAATACGAGTCTCCGACATCCTCACAACAACTGTCAAGAATACAAGAAGCATCATCAGGTATTGTTTTCGTGTCTGTTAGGCATAGATTTGCATGTTATCGGTATGATTGAAGTCATCAACTTCCATCATCACCACTCCATATCCTGGTTCGCCTTCTTGTACACTTTCTATTCTTATGAAATTTCTTCTTAAATCCGAAAAAAAAGAAGAAAAACACAGTACTTGCAAAGCTTCTATCCCCCCTTTTATTGAACAACTGTCCACCTTTTTTTTTCTCTTTTTTCCTCACATAAATGATGCACAAATATTGGATGGATTGACCAAGAGTTTAGGTACCATATTACTGGTCTGTTTTGATGAAGCCTCAGTCTATGGAGTCTAAATGACAATATTTAATAAATATCCTAATATGTCATCTTGATGTGTTTTTGAACTGTTTTAGAATCCGTGCTCTTGTCCAAAAAATATGTGCACATTGATTTGGGGGGAGTGTACTTTTAGGAGTTATCAATGAAAGACAGGCTGTGAGAGAATCAATGCAAGGGAAAGTGCCTTGGACTTTTTTAATATTGATAATGACTGGTACTTTTTTATTCTTGTGCCATTATAATTTATATTTATGGTCCTTGCGAGAGTGGGCTTCTCTCTCTCTCTCTCTCTCTCTCTCTCTCTCTCTCTCTCTCTCTCT
>JAOTQG010102993.1:0-13318 GCA_025631175.1 Iris virginica
CATTAATCGGACCCTTATTTTACCCGCCAATCCATGCCCTAATAGTTGGATGTATTTGTTTGTTTTTCATTTTAACCCGACAGTTCACGAGGGGAAAAGTTAAAAAAAGAAAGGAAAAAAAAAAAATTATTAGCCCCTTTCTCATAAGTCGAGAATATCAATGGTAAGTCGAATTAAGAGTGCAATATAGTGTGATATGATGTAATATCACATCGTTTATTATATGAGATGGAGTGAGATGAGTAAATATGAGACTTATATGAAAATATCTATTTTATCTTTGAATGTGAAAGATTAAATGTAATTTATAATATTTAAATATGATTTGAAAGGTTTGAATATGATGAGAGAATTAATAAAAGAGCAGAGAGAATGTGATTGAAAAAGTTTAAATTAATTTATGTGAGTGATAGGGGGTAATAGATGAAAAATGTGTAACGTAAGAATGTGATATTGAATAATACGTAATGAAATAAGAAGTTAGTGATCAAATTTTACGGTATTAATCATGTGTTCAAGTAAAGTGATATTTAATTCATGATACGGCTAAATTCCCTCACGATTCTTTTCTTTATCTCAGTCCGTCCCCGTCGTTTCGGACAGCATTATACTTAGCCACCGCCGACGACGATGGCGCTACAGCAGGCGTACGACCCGTACTACCTACCGATGCCCCAAGTGGTGGAGTACGTCTACGACGACCCGAACGCAATCAACACTCTCTTCGTATCGGGGCTACCTGACGACGTCAAAGCTCGGGAAATTCACAACCTCTTCCGCCGCCGCCCCGGCTTCGAATCTTGCCAGCTCAAGTACACTGGTCGTGGCAATCAGGTTCTCCAACTTCATTTCTCTCTTTCGTTTCTCTCTCTCTCTCTCCTGTTTTCGAGATCAAATGCTTGGAACATTTCATTATTTGCGAATTTGGGAGTTCTGGAAACCTAAATGGCAGTTATTTTTTTCGTTTTATCATCCGAAATTGAACAAATTGATCATATAAAATTTAGATAAATTATGACTTCCAATAGCTTATAGACTTGTAGTTGAATGACCAACATGACTATGTACATGTCATATTTTCAGTTTTAAAAAAATGTGTGTGTGTAATTACTATAGAGATTTTACTGGGTGAATAATACTTAAGTTTCATATATTTTTTGCACTTTGCAGGTCGTTGCATTTGCTACCTTTGTAAACCATCCATCTGCAATGGCTGCTCTCCATGAATTAAATGTGAGCTCTCACCTTTATGATTAATACTAGTATTCTTTACTTTTCCCTAACGGCTAATGATTAAAGATGGTAATTTCTATGTAAATGCTGATATCTTTAGCGGCAATTCGGTTGAAATCAGCAGATATATTCTCCTCTCTCTCACTCTCTTTTTTTTTAACCCTTTCGTGTGATATCATCTAGTAGTGAGCTGTTTAATTTTTCCCAGTTTTAGCTAAAAGTTTTTACAAGTTAAATATGTGGTGGGGGGCAAATGAAGATTAATTCTACCAAGTCGGTTCGAAATGTTGGAAACTTCTTGTTGCTATAATGTTCCTACCACTTAGTTGGCGACTAGTGAGATAATTTATGTGGAAGCTGGAAATCATGATCTCTTATTCATGTCTTTGATGGGCAATTAAGCTGCTAGTGTATCTGTATGAAACTTTCTTGGGCAGTAGCTAAAAAAGGTGTATCTAGTTGAATTACATAGCTGACTGGAGTTCACCCCCAAAATTTCCTAGACAGGTATGTTGTGAAGGCTAGTGATACTATAGTTCCTTTTCAACATAATGTTCGGGTTTTATTTCTATTTACTGGTTTGACTATTAGTAGATTTAGCATATATATCGGACAGTTGATTAGCTTAAGGATTAATATATGCGGCTTTAAAACAAGTAACTTTTTGGGGGAGGTGAATTGGGAGTTTCAACATAGCTCTAAACTTTCAAAGGCAGTAAGGTCTATGTGGCATAGTAATTTGACAAAGTTCATTCTCAATTGAATCTGTCAATGTATGCGTGTAACTGTTTAACGGTACTAGTTGTTGGGGTATTGATTTTCATCATTTACGTGACAATATTTTTCAGGGTGTAAAGTTCGACCCTCAAACTGCATCCACTCTGCATATTGAGTTGGCTCGATCAAACTCAAGGAGAATAAATAAACCGGGTATCTAAATCATGCATCACATGTATCTTCATTAGAATTAACTATATTTCCTGCATAATTTCTATATGATTTGTTCAAAGTTTTCTTAATCTTAAATCTCCATTTACATTCAGAGATGTCGATGCTCTTGTTATTGTTTCTCTTTGCAGGAAGTGGACCGTATGTTGTTATTGATAAAAGAGCTACAGCAGCTACTGATGCTCGAGGAACATCTAGTGATGACGGTAATATGCTTTCCTAAATTATAGAGTTCGAAGGGAATGGTAGTACTGCATTTTTTCTACCCTCCAGTGGGCGGAGTAATTTTCCCTCTTCCTTCACTATCCATTCTTTTTCCTCCATTAAACATGGGCCATAGGCGTGTACAATATGAATTACTCCCTCCGTCCCAAATGAGTATCCATTTTGAGTTTTGTATGAAAATTAAGAAAGCTGGCACATAAGTTATAAGCAATGTTATTGGGACATCTATATAATCACTTGGTACAATCGCAACATCTCAAGCGGACAATTAAGCTTGACAAGTGGCAAAGGTGTATTTAGTAACTGTATTAGAAATTGGACACTCATTTGGGGAAAATGAAATTTCACAAAACTGGACACTTGAAGGGAGGGAGTAAATTAATTCAAGTCAAGTCATGCGGAAGTTGAATTCTCGATTCTCCCATTATTGATCCCTGCAACTAATTCTTACTCTCTGGTTTGGGATACCCTCTGTATTATTCATAATGAACTTTCTTTTATGACTCACATGCACTTTCTTGAACATTCAGGAGATAGTGATCCTGATGAACACACCGAACCCAACAAACCAGATTCTGAAGACAAGGATGAAGTAGCAAACACAAAGAGGTTGATAGCACTCCAAATGCCAGAAACTTTTTATTCATTGCATTGCAATTGCTAGTAGATAGAACTCAAGACAATTTTCAGTGCTTGTTGTTAGTATCCTGGTCTATCTCTCACTGCTTTTTGACTGTGATGACCAGTGATGAGCCGGCTGTTGAAGCTGTCGGTAATGTGGCTGCAGAAACAGTAAGTAGAAGATATTATTTGCTTCTTTTTACCTGTTTTTTTACGCATCCAATTCGTACTGATATGGTGTTTTTACTCTGCTGTGAGCAAATTGTCGAGCACCAGTTTTTCTCTGAATAGTTGTCAAGTTTATTAGTCAAATAAGAGTCAAAGTCACTTAATGCAGGGGGCATCGCTTAATGAAAGTAGTTTAGAGTTCCATTAATGTAAAAATCTCTATAAACATATATTTGTCTCCATCCAAATGTTTTTTCCATCTCACCAGCTGAGCCCCAAAAGCACTACTTATCTCAACCAATGAGGACCACTCCTTTAGCCTGTCTTTACAAGCTGTCCAATTATGATACTGAGAATTTACAAAAACGGCCAGCCAGGTAAACTAACTGGTGTGAAGCAACCAGTCAGTGAAGCAACCACAGACACCCTCTTTGTAGTATTCCAATCAGAGGTTGCTTTGTACTGCCAGCAGAATGCAGAGTACCGTCTTAGGATGAAGCCGGGGAACCTAGATTTAGCACTTCTGAATTCTTCATAGCTGCAGAGATAGGAAGAAATATAGTCCACGTAGTACTATTCATAATAACATTTTCTTGTACAATCGAGAGGATCTGTGTCCCACTCGGGGGACCCACCACTGCGTCCCAATCGGGGGACCCACCACTCGATGTCCCAATCGGGGGACCCACCACTGTGTACCACGGGGGACCCACCACTATGTGAGTAGTGGTACACAGAGTGGGACAGAAGATCCGGACTCTGTACAATCTTCTTTAATACTTCAACAAATATTTTTTCAACTTTACTAATATGGTTGAGACTTGGTGCTTATGTTTTGTGTTTGCTTTGACTGTTAGAGCAAACGATGTAAAATGATGACAGTAATTACCATGCTGAGGAAGAGAAGAGAAGTGGAATTATCTTGTTATCTTATTATAAGTGTCTGTCTGGCTTTTAGACATCTAGTTGTGTTCCTGGGTGTATTTACCAATTTACACAATTCATCTATATGCTGATTTATACGTGGCAATGCATTCTTGAGAATCTCTATTGCTTACTCTGGTTGTTATGATGGTTTATGGGAGTATATTCCACTTTAGATTAGTTCTTGATAAGGAACAGTTCCGACTTCTCTTTTGATGGGCTGGTTTATTCTACTTTTTAACTTTTAGGCTTTTAGCCCATTTGACTCCAACTATTATCTTGTGCGTCTGGTAGGGAGGAAAAACTGAGGGGTTGGAAAGGGGGACGGAAATAGGAGTGTTGTTTGGTAGGAGGGAAAGTTTGAGGTAAAGAAAGGTGGAAGGAAACCGAAACACCTAGTCATTAACAAAATATCCCACCACAAAAAAGTGCTGAAAAGTGAAGGAAAGAGTAAAAGAAATCTTCATTAGGTTTTAAAAGCCTATTTTATCCTTGAGTTTCATTTTTGAAACACTATTATTATACCTTTGAAGGGTATAATTGTAAGATACATACTTGGATCAAGTTTCCCTCCCTTCTTTATTTCTGTATCAAACAAGTGAAAATGAAGCCCTCTCATCTTTCCCTTATTCAACAAAATAACTCGATTGAAAGATCATTTTCATCCCTTGAGGGTGGAAAGTGTAACACTCTCATTTACGTTCATTTCAATTTTCCACCTCTCCTACCAAACATACCATTGTTTCCCATTTTAGTTAATTCATGTTTGAAGATGTGACCTAATACTGCTTTTGGTTGCATGATGCAGGTGCAGACAGAGGATACGGTCAATGCTACCCAAGGATGTTCTACTTTGTTTATTGCAAATTTAGGTCCAAATTGCACTGAAGATGAACTGAAACAGCTTTTTTCTCCGTAAGTTGCAAAGAAATCTAAGTATTTAATGTTACACCTGCGGACGTTTGTAGGCATATGATGCTCTTCTCGGGTTTATTTTCTCGCCAATTTTTGAGTCATCATATTGTTATGTGACTGCTATATTTGATCATTTTTGCAATGCATTGTGTTAACAGATATCCTGGTTTCAATTCAATCAAGGTGCGTTCCAGAGGTGGAATGCCTGTGGCATTTGCTGATTTTGAGGTATAAGATTATTTCAAATTTCCAATATCAGGTCTTCACCTTATCCTTGCTTTAGGAACTCTATTTTTTTCCCTTGATTTTCTTCGTCCCACCTCATATGGATATATCAGCAATGTTAACATATATGATCTCTAACAATGATGGCCACTACAGAAATCTAAGGTCATCTTTGAGTATAGAACAATTCCTGATTCTGTTTGACAGAAAAGCTCCCATTTAAGTGCAGTTAAAAGCAAATCAGATGATCTTTGGCATAAACATGTAAAGTACTACAGAAACCTGAGAAAGTAATAAACTACAGGCAAAGTCAACTCAGCTTGTACTGCTAGAATTAAAAGGATATGTATGTTTATCATTTGTAATACATAGAGAATCGATAGAGATGATGAAGAAACAATTGAACTGGAAATGTGCTCTACTAAAATATGTCCCCAGAAAATGCGGATACTGGTCTATGCATTCTAAACAGTTATATTTGTAAGAACTAATATGGGGCCTTTGATCATGTTTTATTTTATAATTTGGGAATCAACCACCTCAGACTTGTCACTGCCATAATTTCATCGTGTGTTTTGTCTTTTTGTCCATGATTGATTTCTTGGGTGGGTTATTTGCGGGTCTTGTGCAAGCAAGGTGACCGAATGTCATTATTGTTTGTGTGACCCCTGGTTCCAGTGGAGCAACCTAACAGAAGCACCAAGTCTTGGCCTTCACATCTGTTTGTTTCGAGTCCTTGACAAGTTTCTGAATGATTTAATTGAAGGACCCTATACAGATTTGGCATGCATAATTTGGTGGAGAGGTACCCTACTATAGCATCTGTCCTGCTCATTTATGTAGATCCCAAGTCCCAATTGGAGTTCAGCAAAAAATCTCATACGACATTCCAAATTTATCCTTCATGTTGTTAAACTGATGATAGTTCTAAGGAGAAAGCTGATAATATGAGTCTCTTTCAGATTCATAATTCATTAAAGGAACTTTTCAGTCCCAACTCACAATAGTCTCCTCCAGGCCTGTGAATTCTGAGCCATTACTCACCAACCTGTTGCCGAGCCAATAAGTTTACTCACAAACCTGTTCACATTTCAATTTGTTCTCAACAAAATAGAAATGCCAAGGAAACATCCATTTTCTATGAAACCACTGTTCTGTTACCAGATCCACTGTTCAGCATTTATGTCAATAGTTACTGAAATTTTTACCAGAATTGCGGCTCTCATTATTTTTAGATGATTACTTTAGTCGCATCAAGAGTCCAAGTTGTTTCTCAAATACATTGAATGAAAGAGTTTCTTTGTTCAACTTAAAATATGGATTTGGTTACTCTGATATCAGGGTGAATGGTGTGTAAGATGTCTACTTTTTATTCTTGGCAGGAAGTTGAGCAAGCAAATGAGGCCATGAATGCCCTTCAAGGGAGCACATTACCATCATCAGACCGTGGTGGCATGCACATAGAGTATCTTTCCAGCTCCCCTTTAAAAATCAAATAAATTGCCTCTTTGAAGTATTCTATGACTGAGTTGTGCTGCATTTCGGATGCTCTTCAGGTACGCAAGGTCCAGAATGAGGAAGCGCTAATTCCAAAGTTGCAAGTGTTGAAGATTTTCCGGTGGATACTTATTTGAGGTTTCCTTGATTTTAGTTCAGTGGTTTGACTTTGGGCGGAACGAAATTTCCTAGTCTAACCAAATGCTGCCCAGGATACCCTTGTGGTCCTCTCTATATTCAATCTAGATATTTAGATAGTCTTGTTTAGTCGATGTTGATCTGGTTTTGTGGGTACTTCTGCACAGGAACACAAATTACTTGCAACAAATATGAGGACCGCTGTGGAATTACTAATTTGTGAACATATATTATTAGAGTTCGGTTAGTCCTGAATCAAGTGTTTTGACTCTTCTATTTTCTTCCAGTCCTGACTCTTGAAACTAACCGCCGGGGCTAAGCAATCTGCCGAAGCTGTGGGATCTTTCTGATTCTCGAAGAATGAAGGGCAGCGTCAGTTGAAAATGTATGGATCCTTTCGAGACAGAAGTTCGTGTTGATGTCAATTCACCGTGTGTTGTGTTCAGTGGTACCTTAAAAAAGAAACACATCCGTTCGTACATTCATGGAAGGAAATTATGAATATTTCATCGCCGCCACTCTGAACACATTAGCATTTGGTTGATCATATTATGCCTTACTACTCCCTTCGATTTCAAGCTTTTCAAGGGTATGATTTCCATGCTTGTACCATCTCAAAGTCACCAATATTTCAACCTTTATCAGAAATAGAAATAGTACATTTTTGAGAAGGAGAAAAAAAACAGAAAATTGTTTGCAGTAGAAAATTCCAAACGAAAATAATCGTAACTACTGGGATGGAGGAGTGTTAAACATGTTCCTGTATCAAAATGAGAGTAAACTTCAGACATAAAGAAGACACTATTAACCTCAAAGGCCAAAGCTGCTTTTATGGCTTCTTCAATTTCACAAAAAACTATATCTACCACAACTCCGCCTAATCAATTTCGTACATTTCTGCTGAATCGCAAAACACGACTACCTCTACTTCCTTCTATACAAGGACAAAGATATAGAAAATACCTAAGGTCAGAGAAACATTCATCAACTGCTGAGGCATATCCTTCTTGTCTGATCCGAAATGAGTCCTCTCATCGCAAATCACCCACATGAAGCCCTCCTGGCTCTATCCCTCTCCCGAAAAGAAGGCCTAGTTGAGTCAAGGGAGAGTTTGCCACTAGATCCTTCCAATGCCTCGTTTAGAATCGAACCGCCATATTGTTGTTGTTGTTGTTGGTGCTGAGCTTGATCAGCCCAAATCCTTCCACTTCTGTTGCCCACGTCATGCCCAGGTGTAGACATCTGACTCGACTCCATGATCATGTCACCCTCAAGTATGCGGAGCACCTTTTACAAATTATATTAGCTGAATAAGTAACATATTACAGGTCTATAACAACTACAACTACAAAATATCATAGCATGGTGAGCATATTATGAAATTCAAATTCAAAATAACCTGTACGCAAGCTTATATTCTCTTACTTGAGACATGCGAGGCCGTGAATGAGGATCTCGCTTAATGCACAAGGAGGCAGCCTGCAGCATGCAATAGACTTCATGTTCTGAATAGCAGTTACCGAGGCGAGGATCAATCAACTCATCAATGGCATCTTCTTCCAATAATGGACGTGCCTGGTAAAGATCAAACAAGCAAGAACAAGTTAGAACCAATGATCTCAACATCTTTGCAACTCTCTGTAGTTTTTGACTTCTGATAAATAGAACTGTGTAAAACTCACCCATTCAGTAAGGCACTGTTGGCCCTTAGGCCGGTTAAGGTCCACTGCTTTTCTTCCTGTAACTAGCTCCACCAGAACAACCCCGAATGAATAAACATCAGCTTTATCTGTGATTTGGCCACTTTGTGCATATTCTGGAGCTAGATATCTATATGGAGATGAAAAGCATGTTTACTCATCAAGGAGGCAGAATCGGATAAAGGAAATCAGGATAAAAAGAAAGAAAAAAAGAACCAAATAGTTTTAATTTTTTTCATTGGCGGAAGAAAAGAATACGCGTGAGTTACCCGAAAGTTCCAATTACTCTTGTTTCCACTCCCGTGTCTCCATCAGGCTGCCACCTCGCTAGTCCGAAATCGCCAACCTAAAAAACCAAAATAGGAAATATCTACAACTCTTCAGATTCGTGAAGAAAATCTTTTGCATTTTGAAAGAAACATAAATCATAGTTAAGATTTAAACAAGCTCGCAAACCAAGAAGAATGAAGCTAAGAAGAAGTTTCGAATCAGTTCTAATGGGTGTATTTATTAAGAAGAAATGCCAAGTTCTAATAAGAGAGTCTGGGTGTAGCTGAATTAACAAACGCAAAAGCTTTGCCTGTAGCTTAACTTTGAAGTCTTGAATATCAAGAAGAAATGCCAAGTTCTAAGGTATATTGGAGCTTGGCTGCTTAAGTAACTTGAAGTCTTGAATCTACAAATTTTCCAGTATAAAATGGCATAATTGGCTGATGGACTAGAAAGTGAGGTTATAGACTCTCTTTATATTTGTTAGTTCTAGAAATGAGACAGTTGCCATATACTCATAGATTGTCATTGATAGCCACAAGCCATCAAGTAAAATAGGGATAGACACAATACAAAATAAGAAAGTCAATTGCACGCTTTGCAGCCGGCACCCAGCTTAGACACACAACATGAAACAGCTATAACATGTGAACACATTGTGTAACCCCTCCCAAAAATACAATTCCAGCATTGAGGGAAGGTGAGATATTTCAATACCAGAGGTTCAAAATCATGAGTTATGAGAATGTTGTTGGGTCGCATGTCACGATGCACAATGCAGCCAACCCTGCATTCTTCATGAAGATAACGCAGCCCTCGAGCAGCCCCCACAGCAATTTTCTGGCGTGCTGACCACTCCAATGGATCCCGATGACGTCCTGAGTTTAGCAAAGTCTCACATAAGTGTATGAAAGAACTTATAGCAAAAGGCGAACATACTATACCATATTCAACCACAAATATTCATAACGCATAGATTATCTAATGAGACGAACACCCTTCAATAGTCACGAGAGTATACATGCAATACCTCCAACACAACGGACTAGCAATCAGTCAAGTTTAGCTGATAGCATGTAAAGATAATAAGACTGATGACAGAACAAGAATGATGGAGGATTTAATGCGATCCACTACATATATTGTGCATTAGGAAGTTTTTGGAGAAGAGAAAATACCATAAAGATGAGAATCCAACGAACCATTGCATATGTATTCATAAACAAGTAACCGTCTCCCATCCTCAATACAAAACCCAATCAACATTACAACATTTCTATGTTGTGCACAGCTCAAGACTTCTACTTCTGAGCAAAATTCTTGATCTCCTTGTGAACTTGCCAGTTTGTGTTGCTTGACAGCGACTGCCTGCCCATCCGGAAGGATCCCTCTATGCACAGATCCAAACCCTCCTTCAGCCAAGAAATTAGCTTGTGAAAATCCTCCAGTAGCAAGCTCCAGCTCAGCGTAGGTGAACCACCTTGGAGGTTTTCCAAATATGGGTGCCTTGTGCTGACATATGGAACACAATGGAGGGGGCCCGGGAGGTGCACTTCTGGACAGAGATATTGCTTCTCTAACATTTCCACTAAATTCCACATCCGATCTATAGCTTGACATTCCACGTTCGGTTTCTTTCGAGAACCTTTTCTGTATGGCTTTTGCTGTAGAAGTTGGAGAGTGGGAACTATATCTATGAGAGCTTCCTTCTGCATCTTGTGATTGACAATGTACATTGAGAATATCGGCCATCCATGGTTGAAACCTTAAACTGGAAGAAGAAGATGATAAATGTTCACTGTCTGTATCTGAACTCGATTCATCAAGATCATGATCATCTTTCCCAGATAACATTTCCTCCTTCTTCAAGGATCCACTAATTTCAGGGATGAAAAATGGTGAAGTTCCTGGTTCAGAGCTCGATACTGATGAAGTTCCTGCTTCAGTTGCAGTAAACAACTCAGGGCTGCTGGTTGGAGTGACAACTGGTCCTCTGATGGAATCCAAAGATGCATTCTTGGTTGTTTGTTGTTTTCCAGATGATTGATCTGCCTCAGAAGGCAATGGACAGGTGGCCTCAGGTTCCTTTTTAGGCGATCCAACTAAATTTAGCCGGAGAACTTTTGGCTGCGATTTCTTCAAGACCACGATGTTGCATTGAAGCTCTTCCATGCAACGCTTTTCCTCGTGTTTGAGCTGCCTGCAAGGAGTTCCAAAGAGGAATCAATCATTTGAATGACTCGCAACATTTGATAAAACACCGTGAAATTAAGCCACATCTATTGTTTAAATAACAGACATATAATCCACCTCTCTTGTTTAAAGTACTGACAAAGCAAACTACACAACTATCACAGCTAAATTAAAGACTATTACTTGTCCAGTACAACCCAACTAGCTTGAATTTTCTTGGCCTCCGTAGATACTGCCCCACACGGCGAACCAGAGACGATTTTAATCTTCACATTTATCTAAAAAAGAATCAGGAGAAGATCAGATCTCGGAGGTAAGATATATAGAGAAACAAGCATGATACACAGACTGAGGCATGTACCTTATTAGGATCATAAACATCGTGAAGCTGAAGAATCATCTGGGAACAGGAGTCAGTAATATCTGATTTGTGTTCTGCACTTGTTCCTGCATGTGATCTTCGATGGCCACTGGCACAGTCTCCAGCAAATCTAGGAAACCCCCATAGTTTTCTACCTGAATAAGAGGCCAACGATTAACTTCATGCAATTATCTCAGCCACAAACCCTGCCAAATTTGCTATAGCACATTGTCAACTATCAAACTCTGGGAAGAATAGGGCAACTATATTGATAAAAGGGGGCACAATGAATATTTGCATTACGAAACAGATTATACAGAAGTCAATCCACTTTGAGAATTTAAAGAGGAATCCTCCAATACATCCAACCAACTTTTAACCTTATTTGTACAAATCAACATCCATAGCAAGTAGGCTGATAAACAAGAGATCCACCCCATCAAACACATAAAGCCAAATCAAAAGATATTACAGATGCTTTCCACGTTGGTATCAACAACTGCAAAAGGCGCAGGGAAGCACTAACCAGCGGACGCGCATACAAATAAAATGCTTAGAATTATGACAATCATTAGGAATATCCAAGGAAATAATAAGAAACTTTACAAACTTAGAACAGAAGAACCCATAAACTTGGTAAAACAGACAGAAGATATTACCAGAACTTTGCGAAGGGACGACCACAAGCAATGTAATGCAATGCCCAGGCTGAACAACATGGCTCAAAGCCCAAACCAATGCAGTCTTTGGAATTTCCTTGGATGCCTTAACGGCCACAACCACCTTCTCCGCAGCATCGGAGCCCACATCCTGCTTCCCTATCTTCACTTCCCTATTCATTACTCCCAATAGAGAAAACCTCTTCCCAACTCCTCTTTTCAAAATAACTCAACCCTCCAAGTCCGTCAAAATATAGTGAAAGATATCATCAACACGTATTTACGGAAAACCAACACGCATTATTGCATTTACTATGCCCCACCACAATCAACAATAAGCACAAAACTCTCAGTTCTTTAAAACAGTAATGGCTAGAATACCTCCAAATACTGGAAGTGACCCTTAGCCCAAGTTGAGCAAGAAACTAGCTCCAATTCGAGACTAAATTTGGCCAACAATTGTAGCTCATTCCCCTGTACTACTCAAATCATACTGGAATTCAATCCAAGCCTGCTTGGTAATCAACCGTTTTGACACGCACAATAAAATGCCCACAAACTTCAGTACAGGTTAGGACCAAGTGAATCCAAAAGGGTTTCTGCGGAAAAAGATCAAATGTCAATTATACAGCACATGCGTTAACAACACAACAGACACCAGAATAGTGCCTTCTTTTCCAAAAATATACTCATGGAGGCAGTGAAAAAACAATTGGGGAAGAGTGTTATCTTTTCTTTAGATCCAAAAAGAGTATGAAAAATTGAAACTTGATGTAACCTTGAAACACATATAGATTCTAAAACAAACAATACAATCAAACCCATTGATATGACACAAGCGTTGATTCCTGTTTTAGCTTTTTATACTTTATTATTATATGAAATGACTTGACGGGTACCTTTAATCCACAAACCTCCAATTTCGAAAGTAAATTTCCTCCCAAATTAACGTTCAATCCTGCAAAATCCAAAACCTAATCAGCATCATAAATAAACAAAAACTGAAACCAACAAACACCCGAAAGGAAATTACACTAGTGCTCTTACTTATATTATACATACACTTGCGCATACGACATAGCTACGAAGAAGTAGTAGATAGGTCGGTGCTCAATGAAAAATATCCAAATCTAATGAGCAAAACACATACAAAATTGACAAACATTCAAATTTACACGAATGTACGTACACAAATAGAGTAGTTGAGAGAGAGAGAGAGAGAGAGAGAGAGAGAGAGGGAG
>JAOTQG010103004.1:0-13317 GCA_025631175.1 Iris virginica
TCTCTCTCTCTCTCTCTCTCTCTCTCTCTCTCTCTCTCTCTCTCTCTCTCTCTCTCTCTCTCTCTCTCTCTTGTTTCAATGGATGATTGGGTTCTTTTGGCTTGGTTAGGGGGCTCTGATCTTCCTTCTATTGCTGGAGTCAGTGTCTACGTTTCAGAAGATCTCGAAGTTTGGCCATTTTATGGGCTTACCATAATCAAAGGTGCACTTCTTTCTGTTGCTTCAATTTTATTATCCAGTTCTTTCATGTTGTGTGGTAAAACGAGAGAAAGGTTTAACTTCTAAAAGTGAGAGTCATTCATTAGGAGACTAAATAAGCTAGTCATTTACCATTTAAGTAAGTGTAGGAACATAGATATAGTCAACCAGACTAGAGATAGGGATGTAGGGAAAGGCCAAGCTAATGCGGACAATAATAGATATTGGCAATGACTGGACAGAGTATGTTTGGGAGTTGGTATTTAGAAGTTATTTTCTCTGGTGGAGTGAACATTCCTAGTATTACTTGCTTTTCTGCACTGCCTTTAGCCTGAATGCATACTTTCTATTATGTAAATAAAATAGGCGTATGCTATTATGATTTTGTTTGGTTGTTATCCATGTACTTAAATGAGAAAAAAATGAAGAATATGACACTTCTCTGCTCAATACATTTTATTTTTCTCCTACACATCCAACCGTGGCTTCAAACCTGTTTTGGTATCTTTCTCTTATCTTCTTAACGTGTTAGTTTATCAATTTTATAAGCTTGTGCTGAGCACTTGATTGATTGCTTTAAGTTAATTCTGCACCAAGTTGAACTCATGAAGATGATAGCTGTCCAAGTCTGTTGTATCTTTCTGTCGTATATTGCATATGCTGATTAAAATGTTTTGGTGTCCTTTTACGGAAGTTGCATCTCCAAAGTCATTTGTTACCCCTCACCCCTCCTCACTCTTTCTATCTCTCTCGTTTTAATGCATGATTGGTCCCTTTTGGCTTGGTTAGGAAATGGTTTCGAGGATTGGTCATTCCGTGAGTTTAGCGAATTCGCAGGTGCGCTTCTTTCTGTTGCTTTATCCAGTTCTTTCATGTTGTGCGGTAAAACTAGAAAAAGATGTAACTTTTAAAAGTGCAGATACGACTAAGATGGTGAAAGTTATTCCGGTAGGAGACAAAATAAGCAAATCATTTATTCCTTAAGTTGGTGGACACATAAAACAAAGAGGATCACATGCACCCTTTATGAAGTGTAGGAGCATAGATATAGACAACCAGACTAGAGGTAGGGGGGGGGGGTAGGGAAAGGCCAAGCTAATGTGAACAATACTAGTCAGTTGACTACTTTTATGCCCAAATTACTCCTGAACCTAAGAACTGATCTACTAGCACCCTTATTCCAAAATAATGGCAACTTTAGATAGCACCTTGAATTTATGAAATCAAACTATTGTTCACTTGTATTGCTACTTCTAAATTTCTAATCATGGATGACACAGGAGCTACAGAACCATGACTCCCCTTTTGGGTGAGTGCCATGGAGAAGGAAGTGTTGTGATATGCCCTTCCGTGCACCCAAATATGTCCTTTGCTCCTAAAAGAATTACATTTTTTGTTTAATTTTCTCTTTGGAGAAACCTGATCATGCTCTTACATATCAAACAATAACATAAAACTTTCATAGAGTGGTGATCAAGCAGGTTGTCAGGCAGGTTCTTGTTCTTCCCCACCTTCCCCCCCCCCCCCTTCTCTACGAGTATATGCTTCTTAAAAGGGACAACTGCATAAATGGTCCCTGAAGAATTTCTGAATCCACAGATGCCTTATCTTCAGCAATCAATATTATAGACCAAATTTGGTAAAATGCGGCCACAATTGATCCAACCGTTAAATATCCGTCAATTTATCTGGCACAAGTCAATTAATTACAGAGGTTTATACGGGAAATTGATGGAGAAGTCTATTGACGATGATGAGTACGTCATGTTAGCTCCTAAGATGATACTCAAGGCAAATTTACCTCGGAAACATCAATGTCTGGCTGACATCGTCAATAAGGGGATTGATGGAGCGGTTCATTGCTTCAATGAGTTCAGGGTGAATCAGTGGAAGCAGGGATTGAGAATATTGGAGGGAAGACAAACCAATTGGAGTGTGGTGCTACTGCACAATCTCAATCTCAAGGAATCGAAAACGATCGTTGAATTCAAAGTTTAAGGGGAGAGAATGTAATCACTTCCGGTTCCTAAGTGGACTATTAGGTTTTTCTGAATTTGGGTTGGACTTATCCGCCGGGGGTGAGGACTTAGCCGGACATGCTTTCAACCTTAAAAACTTCAAGCTGTCTACGAAAAAGCTTGTACAGAACAAACTTGGGGGAGGGGATCGTGGATTGGACTACCCACCATAGTTGGTTAGGGAAAACGCAGATGCTTCGGACACCCCTCCATCACCCCAAAGCATTACCAACCCCTCGACCATCTCTTCGTCGCATCCTCTGACTTCCACAGCCTAAAAGGAACATGACAGCGTTAGGCCAAAAAGGAAACGGAGAAAAGTCGTACCGGGCGGGATGTCATCCCCCTCTACCAATGTACGGTCTATGAATAGCTTGGAATTTGGCCGTGCACCCAGTATCCCCCGTGTAGGCAGAGATGAACCCACGCCTGCAACAGCGGTGAGGGAAAATGAACCGGTATCCCCTGCAACTACAGATATTAACATAGTTCCAGGGGAGGTACACGGGTCAGTGAACCAAGAAGTATGTGCAGATTTTTCCCCGTAGCACAATGTTGCAATCGCACAGACTGGATCTTTTGCTACTGCCCCTTCACCACAAGTCATGGCCAATGCAGACCATATCACTACACCATGTCTAGCAGCGCACTTGTGGCATTTGGCTCGGATTGGCCAGTGAGAATTCCTTGCACAATCCATTTTTCATGCTCTATGCAGATTTTCAATTAGTACTTTATTGCAGTGATACCAGTTTCTTACTGTTAATATTCAGGTTGCAGATATTAACCCATTAGGCAGTGTAAAGACGGCAATCAAAAGGATACCTCGTGGTTGGGATAAATCTAGGATTTTGTCCGGGTGCATCAAGTTGGCTGATGCATTGAATGCATAAGAACATTGAATGATTTCAGATCGGTTGCCCGTTGCTCCTTTTCCTCAAGTACTTAGGTTTTGAGTTTTGTTCTCTCCTCTAGCATAACTGTATATTGCTTAATTTTCTTTCAGAAGAGAAACATACGTTCTTACTAAAAAAGCTATAATTTAATACTATGTATGTTTTTGTGAATTAGAAACTTTGTTTGTTTTTCAGTAATATTTTTAAAGAAAGAACGTGTTTCTGGAACATCCTGGTATTTTACCTGCATCATTGCTCTGTTATATGTTTCTGGCTTTCTGCTAAATTTTCTTCCGACTTTGACAGGTACACGATTTCAGCTGCGAGCGTATGCTTTCTTGATGAGGATGTGGGATCATTATCTCCTGGAAAACTAGCGGACTTTGTGGTTTTGACTGCTCACTCGCTAGATGACCTTGCTGGAGAGGGGTCTATTTCTGTCGTAGCAACATACGTTGGTGGCTCTATAGCTTATCCATGAAACCTCCCTCGTGATTTTAGAAGAAAGAAGGTAGATGTGGAATATAAGCTCGTGCATGTAAACTCTGAAGTATTGCTGTAAGAGGAGAAATACTGTTTCTGTTCCTGAAATATTGGAAGAAGTTTATGTATTAACAACTTCCAAAAAAATACACAAGGCAGCAAAGTGATTTTAGTAGATAAAACTTTGTAAATAAACGCTTATAGATGCAAATACTGTTTCATATTCTGGGAATCTTTGGATGGAGGTTGCTTAATTTTTGACCCCTGCCTGTTGGTTATTGAGTCCGCCAAAGAGGTTATGTAATTACGCCTCTTTGAAATGCATCTTTTATGCTTCTCCATCTATTACGACTAGAAAATGGCATGGCAATTGCAACTACAGTACATAACTAAAGGCAGACTAATCTGAAGGATGGAAGTTCTGAACCTTTTGACAGAAAGTCATCGGTTAGTAGGTACACATCTGAACTTTAACGTACATTGTATGTGCATCCGTGGGGTGGGGGGCTGATGGAGCCTGGAGGTGATAGAAGAAGAAGATTCTCCCTCATGCTAAATACAGGTAACAAAAGTTCCGGCCTAAGAGAACTGTAAATTGAAATAGCACTCACAAAATTACACAAACAAACTAGGTAATCTAATTCATAGTCAACAAGCATAAAATCACAACAAAATTACGAATTACAACAAGGACGGTAGTAGTTATCTTAGGTTTCGATTCTTCGAATTGTGAAATTACGCTTACTAGAACTCTACCACCCAAGTACAACATGCTCATTCCCAAGATACCAATTTGAAATATGGCCTCTCAAATGCATTTTCCAAACATATTAAGGCAAGAACAAACCACATCCTGCCAAATCCACCAAATTCAGAGGTCAAGTTGCAGCTTCCCCGCCTAGCTCATATTTCTAAACACTTGGAAGGACAGCACCATTAGATCAGTTACAGGAATTACCTAGCATTCACACATAAACATTTATGTATGTAGATGCTCATAAGGGAACCTAAATATCATGAGAACCATGAGAAACAACATAGATTCAGTAGATTCAATATGTATTTGTTTTAGATTCTATTGAATCTAAGAGCAATGCAATTGAATTAGTTGGTTCTCACGGTTCCTATGATATTTAGGTTTCTAGTTGAGTAAGACCCTACGTGTATATATATATATATATATATATATATAATATTACAATTCTTTACCATCTTTCAAAGATTGTTGCATCCTTAAACTTGAGGATTGTTCGCAGTGCGAAAGGGGTATAGTTAACGCAACTTGTTTTTCTTGTTTCTTATTTTATTTTAATTTTCATATCGAAACTACCAAGCCTACGAAACACCAAAAGTTGGTGCCATCGATGTGCTTCTTGCACTAGAAGATATGAAAATATGAAGAAAATATCGAAACATGAAAGATGTCGGGGTTTCAAAAGTTATGGCCCTTTGTTTATATTATATCAATTCATTTTATATGAATCTTATAAAATGACTATGAAGATGTGCTTGAAGGATGACATATTAATCACATTTTTTTATGTCCAAGTTATTCCTCCTTAAGAATGTAGGTTTGCCTATTAGTCTTGACCATAGACTTAACATGAATAAGATGAGATGCATGTCTTCATAATATTTTGCTCCTTAGCTTAATCTTAAATGTGATGAGATCCATACTCACTTTAGTGTTACTTGCACTTGGACCAAACCAATAGTTGAGCTACCCTTGGATGACAAGCATGCTAGACATTTAGACACTGATATAGGGCGAATTGGGTGATGCCAGTCTTCTCAATCTTCCCAATTCGTAACTATATAAGCCCCCGAATCTAGAAACCTCAAAAAGGCTTGTGCTTTCGAAGCCAAAGCCCAAACAGAGGTGGCGACTCTCAATGTAATTTCAATAGGTTGAGTAGTCACAAAGAGATGCCCTACATCGAATACGATTGTTCTCACAATCACAGAGCGTTCGATGACCATCATTATCACCCGTCTTGAAACCGAGACCCAAGCTTAGCCTCGACCTTCCCCGAGAGGAGAGGGCGCGAGAACGTGGGTTCTCACAGATGCATAAAATAGTAACCAAATATGTTTATCAACTTGACAATCATGAAATAAATTGGATCGGAGATCCTTATTACAACTTATGACTAATTTATGGCACCTAAGATACTCTAAGACATGACTCCCGGAATGACCAAGACGGTCGTGCCACAACGATGAAGGAAGAACTGCAAGAGATTGACGGGTAGACTTGGACTGATTCGGTTGGATTGGATACACGTCCCCCGAACTATTGCTCCTCAACAACAACATCCCGAACTATCCTTCACAGAAAAATCATAAGTGTCAAATTCAACAAATATTTTATTATCAATAGTAAATTGATAGACCGAGATAATGATTTTGATAATATTTGGTATGAGGAGGACATTGTTTAATTAAAGGGGTAGGGTTGAAGAACCAAAAGTCTGTTGTCCAGAACCACACACTTGAATACTCGTACCATTTTCAACAAGCATATTATAAATAGTGCTAGATGAAGAGACAGATGAGAGCATACCTGAATTTGAGGTAAGGTGAGAGGTAGCCCCGAAGTCCATGTACCATGCACTACTGATCTGGAGTGTTCAGAGTCATCCCATTAAACATATGCTGAATATTTATAGGCTTATAATCTGATGACGTAGCGGCGTAGACCTTAACATGGTACCAGAACATGCTCTCTACACGTTCGAGCCCAACGGCCCACGATATCCTTCTTCAGCGCCACCTGAACAGACCAAAGAGTCCGCGTAGTAAGCCTCTATCCCGGTTATACGCGATGGGGCGTATTGAGACATTATCACACATTAGGAACAAACAAGCCTCACCAACACTTAATAAAGATCCTGGGCTGCTCCTCTCACTGTCAATTAATTTTGAGATGGAACCCCAGACTTTAACCATAAGGTTTTAGCAGAGTTGGTTACTCTATCATGGTATCAGAGTTCCGGGTAGAGCAAGGACAGATGTTCAAATCCCGCTTGCCCCAATTCGCCGGGTAGATATTTTCCCGAGTACGTGTTGGATATTGCTCCCCTTACGATTTCCATGTGCACACGTCAGGGGGAGTGTTGAAGTAATATAAATATAAAAGAGTGCATCTCCCTAACATCTTAATATTTTAGGAGAGTTGGTCACTCTATCAATATATGGTGTACTCAGCCAGCAACCTCAACTTCTAGTTTAACATCTCTCTGTTTATCCCTAACCTTTTTTTTAAATTACCTTGCTTAATTCCAAAGAAAACCCTAACCCTGAAGACGTAATAGATAAAATGGAGAATGGATCACTGTAGTAGCAGTAGTACGGTGGCAACTTCACCATAGTTTCTCCAAGGAATAATGATGCAACATTAACATCTCCGCAACATATACATGCTTGGTTTTGGCTTTTTCGCAATCTGGCATTACGTAGGATGTTTTGGTTATGTTTTGATGCTCTTAAAAGTTTAACCTTCTTGACTTGTTTCTTTAGTTGCCGGTAGTTAACAAAGGCCTCCTTCCATTCAGGGATGAGTCGAGCTTCAAGCTCCTTCTCCATGGTTAATGGTGGAATGGAAGATTGCTTGTGTATGATGTTAAGATAGATAGAAGAACTAATATTAATGCTTTGTGTTTGAATATGCAAATCAAAAATCAATTAATCAGAGTACTACCCTAAAATTCTCAATCTTTCATATGGTAGTAAAATTATTGCCCAATTCGAGTAAAAAAGTTAGAACATGTATGATAATGCTTTAATTGCATAAATCATCTAAATTAACAAATGCAACTGGGCAATAGTTGTGCAACAATAGCACAACAATAGTGCAACAAATGTGCATATATATGCATATCAAAGCTTTAGGTTTGGTAAGAATTTGGATTCAAATCTTCCCACTTTTATTAAAAATGTGGTTGCGTAATTTGCCGAAAATTTGTAATCCACGTATACACGTGAGGGGGAATGTTAAAGCATAATATACATATTAATGTGTCTCTTTATAATGGCTTAAACTTTTAGATAAGTTGTTCACTTGACAGTAATCACTTCTTTTTAAATATTTTTATAATTGTATCACTTGTAAAAGGATCTTTTTTATCATTATTTTTTTTAATTCATATTTTAGCAGAAAATGGGATGGGTTGAACTTTAATTACGATTATTACTCTCATTATGATTGTTATTGAAATACTGATCGGGCTTGTCATATTCGTCATTGCGTGAACGTTTAATTGCCTGTGGATCTTTAGTCTAAACTTTGGTGATATGGACAACATTAGTACATATATTTTTATCTAGTTTACCAATTCAGTAAATGGGCTAGAATGAACATGTATGATATACATATTTCACTGACTCTTTGGTAATGTTCGTGCAACATTTTCGAATCGGGTGGTTTGAAAAATAGGTATATATGTCACTAGCTTCCTTTTTTTCATATAACTTTTTATTTATTATTCATGTAATACTTGTCAAATGATGTTTTAAATTATCTAATTTATTCTTTTTTTTTTCTTTTTTTTTTCACATTTCAGTAGAAAAATGGATGGACTATACATTTATTTATGATAATTGTTGTGATGACAATTATTATAGAAATGGTGATCGGGCTTATTATATATATCATTGCATGGACGCATAATAAGTCCTCAGATCTCATGTTTGATGTAGTCCAAACTTCGATGTTAAGGACAATATTAGTAAATCTATTGTTGTCTGGTTCATCAATCCGAGCTAGAGGGTTAAAATGAATCTGTATGATATACATATTCAGTTTTTCTACGCCCAGACCTTGGTAAATACAATTGATACACCTCCCTTCACACTCGTTCGCAACTCCTGCCACTTCGAGAGGATGCAGCCGATGTTATCGATTTCGAACGAGGGGTGGTTGTAGAGTTTAGAGATTTCGGATGTTCAATACCCAGTTTTCACGTTGACGTGGACATATACGCTACATTCAAAATGAGAGAAGATTAAGTATAGCTCCACGAATAAGTTTGGCAAACATTCTTTCTAGTTAGTCACATGGGCATGCAGTTTGGCATTTGGCAATTACATCGGTCAGTTTGGCTTATTATATATGTCATTGCGTTGACGCATAATAAGCCCGTGGATCTCAAGTTTGACGTACATCTATTGTTGACCGGTTCACCAATCCGAGCAAGAAGGTTAAAATGAATTTGTATGATGTACAAATTCAGTTGTTCTACGCCCACACCTTGGTAAATACAATTGATACACCTCCCTTCACACTCGTTCGCAACTCCCACCACTTCGAGAGGATACAGTCGGTGTTGTCGATTTCGAACGAGGGGTGGTAGCAAAGTTTAGAGCATGCGAATGTTCAATACCCAATTTTCACATTGACGAAGACATGTATGCTACATTCAAAGTGGGAGAAGATTTAGTATAGCTCCACGAATAAGCTTAGCAAACTTTCTAGCTACTCACATGAGCACCCGCTATGATACACCTCCCTTCACACTCGTTCGCAATGGGATGACTCTGAACACTCTAGATCAGCATTGGTACATGGACTCCGGGGTACCTCTCACCTTACCTCACATTCATGTATGCTCTCATCTGCCTCTTCATCTTTCACTATTAAAATACTGATTGGGCAATATTATATTCATCTTCGCATCAAAGTGTAATTAATATGTCCTGTTTGACATAGTCACGTTTAACATGATTAAACTTATGTCAAACATCATCGGTACATTTATTATTGTTCGGTTCACCAATTTGAGTAAAAGAGTTAGAACATGTATGATATACTGATTTAATTATATATGGTTAAATAATATATTGTATATGATTAAGTAATACATAATGTTTTAATTGCATAAATAATCCAAATTGCCAAATGCAATGGTGTAACAGTTATGCAACAATAGTGCAACAATTGTGCATCTGCCATCTGCACATCAAAGCTCTAAGTTTGGTAAGAATTTGAATTCGATCTTCCTGCTTGCATATAAAAATGTGGTTGCATAATTTACATGCAATTTTCACATAATTTGTACAAAATTTGCATCTCTCCACGTATGCACGTGAATGTGGCTCTCCTAATAACTTCAACTTTTAGACGAGTTGTTCACTTGAAAGTACTCACTTCTTTTAAATATTTTTATAATTGTATCATTTGTAAATGGATTTTTTTCATCATTCTTTTTTTTTCTTCGTATTTCAGCGAAAAATAGATGGTTGCATGGTTGCACCTTTAATTATGATAATTGCTCTAATCATAATCATTCTTGGAATACTAATCGAGCTTGTTATATTCGCCATTAAGTGGATGTATAATAAGCCTACGGATATCCAGTCTAAACTTTGGTGATATGGACAACATTAGTACATCTATTATTATTTGGTTAACCAATCCGATTAAATGGGTTAGAATGAACCAGTATGATATACAAATTTAGCTAACTCTTTGGCAATGCCCGTGCAATGTTTTCGAGTCGGGTGGTTCGAAAAAGAGGTATATATGTCACTAGCTTCCTTCTTTTTATATTAATTTTTATTTTTAATTCATGTAATACTTGCCAAATCATGTTTAAAATTATCTAATTCATTCCTTTTTCTTCTTCTTTTTATTTTTTTTCACATTTCAGAAGAAAAATGGATGGATCGAATATTTACTTATGATAATTGTTTTGATGACAATTATTATTGAAATGATGATCGGGCTTATTATATATGTCATTACGTGGACGCATAATAAGCCTGTGGGTCTCAAGTTTGACTACGCCAAACTTCGGTGATGCGAACAATATTAGTACATCTATTGTTGTCCGGTTTACCAATTCGAACAAGAGGGTTAGAATGAATCTGTATGATATACATACTCAGTTGTTCTACGCTCACACCTTGGTAAATACAATTGATACACCTCCCTTCTCACTCATTAGCAACTCCCGCCACTTCGAGAGGATGCAACTGGTGTTGCCAATTTTGAAAGAGTGGTGGCAGAAGAGTTCAGAGAATTCAGATGTTCAATACCCTGTTCATGTTGACCGAGACATATACGCTACATTCAAAGCGGGAGAAGATTAAGTATAGCTCCACGATTAAGTTTGGCAAACATTCTTTCTAGTTAGTCACATGGGAGCGCAGTTTGGCATTTGGCAATTACACAAAAGTTTGGGTGAATTGGAAGCAAATGTTTAAAAAGATTGGGGATAAAAATGGAGAGATCGATGTTGAAACTGAATCATCAGATCGATCATTTACCACTAACACTCTAGTGGACACAGAGATTAGATTATATTTTTCATATTTTAGCGAAAAAAGAGATGGGTTACACCTTTAACTATGATTATTACTCTCATTATAATTGTTATTAAAATATTGATCTGACATGTTATATTCATCTTCACATCAAAGTGTAATTAATAAGCCCGTGGATTTCTAGGTGGACGTAGTCATGTTTAACATGATTAGTCAAACTTAGGCGAAACAACATTTGTACATTATTTTTGTTCGGTTCACCAATCCGAATAAAAGAGTTAGAACATGTATGATAAACAGATTCAATTGTATATGGTTAAATAATATATTGTATATGGTTAAGTAATACATAATGCTTCAATTGCATAAATAATTCAAATTGACAAATGCAATTGTGCAACAATAGGGCAAAAACTGTGCATCTGCATATCAAAGCTCTAGGTTCGATCAGAATTTGGATTCAAATCTTCCCACTTTTATATAAAAGTGTGGTTGCGTAATTTACACGTAATTTGTAAAAATTTTGCATCTCTCCAAGTATGCACGTGAGGGAGAGTCATATTAATGTGGCTCTTTCTAATAGTTTAAACTTTTAGATGAGTTTTTCAGTTGATATTAATCACTTATTTTTAAATAATTTTATAATTTATTACTTGCAAAAGGATTTTTTTTATCATTCCCTTTTTTCTTCGTATTTCAGCGGAAAAATGGATGGTTGCACCTTTAATTATGATTATTGTCAGTAGAATTGTTATTGAAATACTGATCGAGCTTGTTATATCATCATTGCATGGACGGATAATAAACCTGTGGATCTCCGGTCGAAACATTGGTGATATGGACAACAATAGTACAAATATTGTTGACTAGTTCACCAATCCAAGTAATCGGGTTAGAATGAACATGTATGATATACAAATTCCGTTGACTCTTTGGTAATGCTCGTACAACATTTACGGGTGGTTTGAAATAGGTATATATGTCACTAGCTTCCTTCTTTTTATATAACTTTTTATTTATAATTCATGTAGTACTCGTCAAATAATGTTTTGAATTATCTAATTCATTCTTTTTTCTTCTTATTTTTTTTCACATTTCAACGTAAAATGAATGGCATGTACCTTTACTTATAATAATTATTGTGATGACAATTATTATCAGGCGCATTATATATGTCAGTGCGTGGTTGCATAATAAGCCCACGAATCTCAAGTTTCAAGTAGTCATATTTTACGTGACTACGCCAAACTTCGATGATACGGACAACATTAGTACATCTATTGTTCTCTGGTTTACCATCCGAAAAAGTGGGTTAAAATAAATCTGTATGATATACATATTCAGTTGTTTTACGCCCACACCTTGGTAAATACAATTTATTTACCTCCATTCACACTCGTTCGCAACTCCCGCCACTTCGAGAGAATGCAGCCGGTGTTGCCGATTTCGAACGAGGGGTAGCAGCAAAGTGTTCTTTTAGAATTAGGACACCATCACCAGCATCGTCAATTGGGCTTAAAAGAGCTAAATTAATTTATTATTTTTAAAATATTACTAATTTTTTAATATAAACATCATGTATTTAACAATATTTAATTAAATTATTATAATAATTATTTTTTTCACTTTATGCTCTGATGTATAAGTATTTTTTTAATTATAATTCTTGCATTTTGATTTATTTTTTTAACTACGCAAATAAAAATTATAAATATAAATCACTTATCATATTTTTAAATAAATAATAACTAATTATTTTTAAAATTCTTAAAATAAAATAATAATTAAATAAATAAACCGAATGAAATATTTTTAAAAAAAATTTCATTTATACTTTTGGCACGAAATTAACGACAAAACAAAATGTGGGGAGTAAATGTACAATCACCACATTTCGAGCTACTGGGTCGAAAGTATCACGCTATCAAGAAGAAGACAACAGAAATTGCAGATACTGAAACAGGCAGGAGTGACATTTAATTTTTCCTGCATAAATCTCCGAACAACAACACTAACTGTAAATTTTTTGAGGAATGATGAGTGGTGGGTTGTTAGCTTCTCCATGGATTTTGGCAAATTCCGCCCCCTCATCTTCATCTCCGAATTGGTACACTTGTTCTGGTAGTTCCGGCTCAATTGTGGTCTGTCGGTCCAATTTCACTGCCCCCGCGGCACCGAGTCAACCCAAATTTGTTCTCCACGACGTCCTCGATTCCTCCGGCGTTGACACCACTCATGCCCGGGTATTATTTCTGTAAACTTGTATCACCTCCGTTTCGTTGTTCCACTTTGTTATGGTGATGTCCCAAAAATATAGCATTTTTACCCGGGCCGTTCCTGTGATTTAGGAGGCCCTGTGCTAGTCATCACAATTAGGCCCTAAAATTATGAAAATTATTATTCTTTGATTTCATAAAAACTTTTTTATTTTTATTTTTGATCGTTCTAAATTATTTTTT
>JAOTQG010103015.1:0-66164 GCA_025631175.1 Iris virginica
ATTTTGTAAATATAAATTATATTTAAGATCCTAAAAAATATATGATGAAAATAATAAAGTAAATAATTACATATTTAAAAATTTTCAACAAAAATTAAAAAATATATAATTTAGAGGTATATAATATTATAAATATAATTTTAATTTTGTTCTTTTTATAGTAAATAAATAGTATATAATATATATATTAATTTATTTAATTAGTAATTATAAACGGACGGATTCAGTTTAAACGAACGGTAACTGTCTAAATTCATATCCAATTCATTTAATTATCGGTTAACTGGTTAAATGGATAGATGATTAATTGAAAATTTTTACTCGATCCATATTCGCTTTAAGCGTTCGAAACTCCCAACGGATCGAATTAAAATCCGCTCAATTGACAGCCCTAATAATACATAACATATACATAGTGTCCACTTAATAGAAAAAGTGGACGGAGGAACCGTTTGGGTTTGAGGGCTTTAATTAGTATTTCCTTATTTCACAATATATAATTTTTTACATTTATGCTTACTTATTAAACAGTTATATGTATTAATAAATTTAATCTTATTAAATAATATATCTTTACTAATATTAAAAGATGTAAATATAATTAATGATTATGAATAGGTGGAGAATAGAATGATAAATTAGGAATGACAATTTTTTAAAATTTGATTCAAACCCGAGGATGCTCGCTCCGAAAAACTCGAATTTTTCATAATTTTTAAAGACCTGATCGGATTTGGGTTTAAATTTTATTCCGCCCCGGCTAGTATTATGTACATTCTTTTAGAAAAAACACGTAAATAGTATATATTGAAAATTAAGGGACATTTTTAGACTTTGAGTGCTTAAACTGAATTAAAAATAAATATGACTAAAATTTTTTAAAAATTTAATTTTAAATTCAAATTTTTAAAAAATTAATAATTATGAATATGGGTAGGGCGGGACGGAGCAGATGCGGATCTTTGCGATTTTGGGGTGGGACGAGTTTAGGGCAGGAAGTGAGAAAATCAAGACGAGTCTAATTTTGGAGATACCCACCTCTAACTCTCCCTCGTTACCATTTTTATGGTAAATTAAGAAAATATAAAAATTTATTTTTAAAATATCAACTATTTAAAAAAGTTTTTTTTTTTCCGTAAAAAGTAATCTATTCTGAAACGAAGAAAACGATATCGGACCATTATGAAAATTGTACAGGGACCGAAGATGTAATTTATCAATTTAAGTAAGGAAAGAAATTTTTGGGAAGAGGGAAAAAGGCACGTGCTACGTGAGACAATTCACCTGGGAATCTGATTACTTGCTCCAAAGAAAAGGACAAAACGAACAACAAGAGTCCAAACGTTAGCTGGTCGTTAAGCCGCACGATCCTACTCCTAAATAAAATTCGGATTTAAAAATATATAAACAGAGGAGTCGGAGCGAGGAGGCAATCGTCAGCACTGCGGACTGCACCACCGGCATAAATTTTAATGGATCATCATAATCGTAAAGAAGGGAGTCCGGATCCTCCTCTTGACTCGCCGGTGACGCGCTCCGACTCCGTCAATGTGGTGGTTATTGACAATCAAGATCCCACCGCCACCTACGGCCGTCACTACCCTCCTCTCAATTCCTCCCCCGACCACCGCCAGGTCTGTCTGCGCACGTGCATAAAAATTGGATTTTTTGACCTTTTTGTGGGAAGTAGGAACAATATCTAATTCCATTATTCCTGCCCTTTTTCTGTACTTCTTTATTCCTTTACCCTTATTTTATTTTCCATTACCGTTTGTGCGTATCTAAAAATGCAGCAATATTGTGATTCTGTAATCGAGTAAAAAGCTACTCCGCATGCAACCAAAAGAATTCCGGAAAATATTAAAACTTCCCTAATCATTTTACCCGTGGAATGCTTAATTAGTATTTGTAGTTCTTTACTATGTTACCTGGACTCGGCTGAGAGGATCGGACACGGGTGTGGATCGGAGCGTCGGAAACCTCCCAAATTATAAAAATTTACACCAAATGTAGTGTAAAAACAGTCATATCCATACCCACCCCCACACCCCATGTCGTGTCGGATACAGGTACTGTACTTTGGCAAAGGGTTCATGTAACATAATCTAGGAGCCATGCCTTTAGATACTGCGTTATTTGCACTATATTTGTGTGTGTGTGTGTGTGTGTGTATTTTGGTTATCATATCATGGATGACTGTGGCTATTCCATCCCCAAAATATCTTCCAATTTCATTATTTAAAAGTTAGCCTAAATCGAATTACTTCGTATTATTTAACATATAAATTTATTATGCTAGATTCTGAAATTGCAATCAGGTAAACAATATTAGGTAAACACTTTTAGAATTCGCAATAATAAGTAGTAGGTCTTTGTAGATGTTTGGTTAAAATTGACCAAAAATAGTCAAAATGGGAAGATTTTTCAGGATGCATGGTTTATTAAATACTACGAATTGCAATTTTTTTATAAATTAGTAACTTCATTTTAATCAAAATGTTATCATGTTGACATTGCAACAAGAATTTAAGACATTATAATTGAACCTTTTTTGTGTTAAATGAAGAAATATAAATTTTATAGTACTTTCTCTTTTCCAACCAAATCTCATCTTAAGCTGTGCATAAGTCGAAATCAAATCAAATATATTTTTTACTATCTTTTAATTTAGTTTAGGTGATAAGCTTTCAATCACTACAAATCTATGTTGAACATACTTTGAATTACAATTTTCACATTTTAACCAAAGTGACTAAGTGAGTGCTTATATATATATATATATATATATATATTAGAAAATTCCCGTGCTCGAGGGCACTGAGTCAGAAAAAATAATGTATTAAATACTTTTGAATGATATATTGTTTATAAAAAAATTAAAAAATATTTTTATCCATGCACATGAAGTGCTAAAAGCCTAAAACAATGAAAAAAATTAATAACATGATTAAATACTTTTAAATAATATTATATTTATATAAAAAAAACATTACTAATAAAATAAAAATTATTAACTTTAGTGAAAAAGTGTGTGAGGTTGTGTCTTATGGGTGAGAGAGAATGTGTGTGGGATCGTGTGTTGTGTGTGGGTGAGAAAGGTGTGAAGAGTGTCTTTTCATCTCGACCGTCCAATCTGTTCGATTTGATTGGAAACGGTTAAAATTGAACTCCTTGTGGGAAAGGAGGGAGTACAATGTAGTCAAAAAAATTGTCCAAGTTGATCGTATGAGGAGAGAGAAAATTGCAAGCGGGATACATAGTATTAGTTGTGTTTTTTTTTCTCGGGGGTTCTCCACTTTCCCCCAAAATAACTCGAACCCCGTGACCTATTGGTAACAGTGAAGGCGTCTTACCACTATACTGCACCTCGTTGTCATCTTAGTTGTGGATTACACTAAATCTGTCACAACTTATTGTGTATCGATGATGAAATTGTAAATTCCTGGGTGGGACTTTAAATTTCCGATTGTTTCCCTATATGCCAAGAACAAAAGTTGGAGTTTAAAGTGCGATGGAGTGCCATGTTTCGAGACTTGAAGCCTGTATGTGTTTGCTTTCATGCTCCCTTCCAGTAGAAGTCAGAAATTCTTGATTAACTAATTTAAGAATGAAAAGAGCGGGTCAGCTCGCTTAGAGAAGAAAAAAAACATAATGGTTTTATGGATCGGTGTTTGGTCTCTTGATTGGAATATAGGGGAGGAAAAAGAACGGAAATAAAGTTTTATATTTACTTACGTAAAAGGGAAACTTCTGAAATCTCATTACATATTGACTATCTTTTTTGTATTATGAGGAAGGAAACAGAAGAATATTATTAGGGACTTGTTAGTTGTTATCGGATTTTTTTCTTCAATATTGCCAGTTAAAATATTTCAAACCTCGAATTACTGTTTTCAATCCATTCCACCCAAACTCATAAGAAATTACGGCTCTAGATCTTCATCTCTTGATGTAAGTATCTTAGTCTAAGCTTTTATGATACTGAAGTAAAGGTTTAACAAATGAAAATAGATGATAATATCTGTTGCAAAACAGTAGATTAAAGTAAAGGCCTCCATTACGTTTATAGAAAAAGCTAACTTAGTTGCTGATCTTAATTGCACCCAGTGACATAGCATAGAAGGACTTATCCTTGTCAAAACTACTTGTCACAGTAAGGTGAAATTTACTTTGCCTCCATTGTTGTCATGACCATTAAGTTTCCAAGTAGTCTATTTATTTGTGAACCCCATACTGTAAGCAAGGCATCGACTATAAAATGTTGATCTAATTTCTCCAAAATTTATCATACAAATATTCTAGTAAGCTCTATATATCAAAGTAGGGTTGGGAGAGTTTTGATTACTCAATGGCATAGCTGGTTGTAACTTGTAAGCAAAGTTTCATCTCGGTTGTGTTCGCTCTTTATATGCATTTTGCCTTGCTCGAATCTTGACACATTATTTATTTCTTCAATTTTTTGATCTAATAGTATTTGTATATATATACATCCAATTAGGTGACTAGTCGAAAGGGCACTCTGCTGCTTTCGTACAAGACATTAGGAGTCGTCTTTGGCGGTTTAGTCACTTCTCCCCTTTATGTTTACCCATCAATGCCATTAAAATCACCAACTGAAGATGACTACTTGGGAATCTATAGCATCATGTTTTGGACTCTTTCTCTAATCGGAGTAGTCAAGTATGCTTGGATAGCTCTCAAAGCCGATGACCAGGGAGAAGGTATGCAAAAAATGTAGACTGTCATTATTTTGGTTTGAGATAACAATAAGCTTATATTGCCTGTCTTGACTTATGGTGCTGTAAACTTTATGTTATCCTCATCTATTCGCCCTTTGATTCATTAATTCCCCTTTCTCGTTTTGGATTATTGGTAAACTTTGTTAAATAGCTGTATTTTGCAGAATGCCCCCGGATTAAGCGTATAGTTGTTTGCATTCATCTGCTAACTCCCTCCATTTCCGACCAGAGAGTCCACTTTCGTTTGTTATGTGAGACTAATCAAATCCATATTTAACTTACTTTTTTGCATTTTGGGTTATAAAATTTAAATAATTGAAAACTATAATAAACATGTTACAAGTTACTCCCTTCGTCCAATTTGACGAATTACACTTTCCTTTTTGGGTTGTCACCGTTGAAGAGTTACATTTTCCTTTCATGCCATTCCAATTGACAAGATTACCCGCTCCCCCCCCCCCCTTGCATGGAATAAATAGGGACCTCATATGAGGAGGCATAGGCAAATTTACATGTTTTCATCCCCTTTCTTAATTTCCGTGTCTAGTCGAAGTGTAACTCTCTAGGTAGGATGGAGTTAGTAGAATATTTCTCTTTCTAAAAAGATGTATTTATTTACACTAATCTTTGGTCAAATGTACTTCAACTGACTAAAATTAGTCAATAATGGACCCTTTGCATGCAACGGAGGGATTTTTAACAAAAGTCTCGTTGCACAAACATCATGGTTAAGTAACCCTAGTTGAATACTATCTACATTTTGATGGCCATATTATCAGACAAAGAACATGTAAATAAGAATTAAATTTCGTGAATCAGCCTTCAAGGTTAACATCTCAATCTCCTGTTTTTAGCTGGACTGTTGCTTGTTTACATAGTGAACTTGTTTTCTGTTGCATCATCTCAGCTTGATAGTTATCTGGATTAAGGACAACATATGTTGCAATTTCTTTGTTCTAGGGGGAACATTTGCACTATATTCGTTACTCTGTAGGAACATGGATATCGGCATTGTTTCCTCAAAACGCCTCAATTCTCAATCAATCCTTTTACGTGATAACCTATACGAGAGCTTAGAAAAGCCAAGTCGACTTGGAAAATTTATTGAGAAGAGTGTAGTTGCCCGGAGGGTGCTGCTTTTTATTGCAATGCTGGGCATGTGCATGCTAATTGGCGATGGTATTCTCACTCCTGCAATCTCAGGTTTGTTAACCCTCTATCTTATAGTAGAATTGATTGGATTGAATTGCCTCAACTTTAGGATGCTAAATTGGAATTATTCTGAGGAGATTATTCAACTTACTGCTTTCTGTTTCTATTGTTTGTAGTGTTATCGGCAATGAATGGCATCAGGGCACCTTTTCCAAAGATCAGCAAATGTGAGTATTAAGATGTGCGACTCCCGTAAGTTATGAATAGCAAAGAATCAGTGGCTTTCTTCTATACCCTCATTGAGCAGATGATATATGTTGTAATGGCTGGCTGAAAATATATTCTTACCGTCAGTCCTGGTACTTCACTACCAGTAAAAACCTGTTAATTGGCTCCGTGTGAAATCTTGCCGAAGTAATAACTGCATTGCTGTCTGTTCAGGCTAGTCTCTTTTCGTTCGTGAGTTGAATAAATTGTATACATGGAAAATTCCCTACGAAGATCACCAAGTCTGGAAGCCTCTGTACCAATAACCTACAGGGGTGTTTCTGTGCATCTATGGTATAATGCTGTTGGTCGACTACTTTAGTTCATGAGGGTTGTGAAAATGACAACAGCTTGTTTTTTTCCCCCTTTCTATTTCTTAGTAGAAGTGTCAGGATGGTAAAATTAACATCTGGAAATTTGGCAAAAACATTGTACGTGTAATTTATGAGTATTAGATGGGTGTACATTTTCTGATTCGTCCAATAAGCACAATGGCAATTTAGCAACCGCAACAAATGGTCATATGAACGGTTTCTCTCGCACTTGATCAATTTCATTGATGATTTATTGAGAATGAGTCATTTAGAGTTATTACATAATTACTGAGCTTATTCTTTGTTTTTTTTCCACTTTCAGCTTTGGTCGAAGCCCTCTCTGCATTAGTTCTTGTTGTTCTATTCTTGCTTCAGAAATTTGGCACTTCACGTGTGAGTTTCCTTTTCTCCCCAATCATGGGTGCATGGACTTTGGTTACTCCAATTGTAGGAATTTATAATATCATTCGTCATTACCCGAGTATATTTAAGGCAATATCACCATACTACCTCTTCCATTTTTTTCAAAGAAATGGCAAAGAAGGCTGGCTGTTACTTGGTGGTACCGTTCTTTGCATCACAGGTGAGCCACTATTTTCATGCTTCTCACTATTGATGTTATAAAGATGGATGGGTTACCAATTTGACTAAGTTTTTCAACTATATGTTTTTCCCCCAAACTTATCCTTTGAGTTGAGAAATACTAGTTGCTTTGGTTAATCAAGGTAAAATTTAAAAATACTACCGTAAAAAGTTAGTGAAATTCAGATTTTCTTGATCTAAGAATGCTACTCCTTCAGTCCCAGAAAAATCTTCCCAATGTACATTTTACAAAAATTTAAGGATATAGCTTTACATGCTTGTACCATTTTAAGATTACGCTAAAATATAGACCATTTTTAGATATGGGATGCTTATTTTTAGACAGACAAAAGAGGAAAGTTGGAAGATTGTTTTGGGATGGATTGCTATTCAAAACTATTGTTATTTGGATATGAAAGTGTAAGATGATTGAGGATTTGATTATGAGGATCTACGATTATATGAGTATGAGGCCACATTATGTAGATTTTCTATATATGTTAAATCTACCTTTGCATGTTTCTAATAAAAATTACAGCATGTAAACAAAAAAGAAACTATGTATCTTTCACCCTTGTTATTATTTATCTTGTTCAGGTTCTGAAGCATTGTTTGCTGATCTTGGTCATTTCAACAGACCGTAAAAAGTTAGTGAAATTCAGATTTTCTTGATCTAAGAATGCTACTCCTTCAGTCCCAGAAAAATCTTCCCAATGTACATTTTACAAAAATTTAAGGATATAGCTTTACATGCTTGTACCATTTTAAGATTACGCTAAAATATAGACCATTTTTAGATATGGGATGCTTATTTTTAGACAGACAAAAGAGGAAAGTTGGAAGATTGTTTTGGGATGGATTGCTATTCAAAACTATTGTTATTTGGATATGAAAGTGTAAGATGATTGAGGATTTGATTATGAGGATCTACGATTATATGAGTATGAGGCCACATTATGTAGATTTTCTATATATGTTAAATCTACCTTTGCATGTTTCTAATAAAAATTACAGCATGTAAACAAAAAAGAAACTATGTATCTTTCACCCTTGTTATTATTTATCTTGTTCAGGTTCTGAAGCATTGTTTGCTGATCTTGGTCATTTCAACAGGAAATCCATTCAGGTGTTGTTCGTACTTCACTAATTCTTCGGTTTGTAAAACTTTTGGGTTTGAGTTGTAGAAATTGCTCCTAACACCTCTGCTCCCAACAGATAGCCTTTTTGTTCACGATATACCCATCATTGGTTCTAACATATGCGGGTCAGACAGCTTACCTCATCAAGCACCCAAATGATCATGATGATGGGTTTTACAAGTTTATACCTACTAAGATATACTGGCCACTTTTTATTATATCCACATTGGCTGCAATAGTTGCTAGTCAGTCTTTAATATCAGCAACCTTCTCTGTCATTAAGCAATCTGTTGTACTGGATTACTTTCCTCGAGTAAAGGTTGTGCACACATCCTCCAGCAAAGAAGGCGAGGTTTACTCCCCAGAAGTAAACTACATCCTCATGATTCTTTGTGTCGCTGTCATACTTATATTTGGAGATGGCAAAGATATCGGCAATGCCTTTGGTATGTATTAGTAAACTTGGCCTTGAGCCCACCTTTATTTGATTGAGTAGAATGTGTAGAAAATGTCATTACAATACGGGGAATAGAAAACAATAATTAGCCTCTTAGGTTATTCATCACAAGCTTTCATAAGTTTTGTTTGTGAAAGTGCTGCTGTGTGGTCGTACAGTGCCATCTTCTTCTGATTACGATTGGTTGTGCAATTGCTATATATTTCAGGTGTTGTTGTCAGCCTGGTCATGCTCATCACCACTCTTCTGCTGACTTTAGTCATGATCATGATTTGGAGAACTCCAGCCATTCTGGTTGCTCTTTACTTTGTTGTCTTTGTTGGGATGGAAGGTGTGTATGTGAGCGCCGTATTTACCAAAATCCCTGAAGGTGGATGGATTCCTTTTGCCATATCATTTATCCTTGCTTTCATTATGTTTGGCTGGTTTTATGGGAGGCAGCGAAAGATGGAGTATGAGTTAACCCACAAAATAGACTTGGATAGGCTTGGAATGCTGTTATCTGATCCAGGTGTCCAGAGGGTTCCTGCACTTTGCTTCTTCTATACCAACATCCAAGACGGGCTAACCCCAATTCTTGGTCATTATATCAAGAACATGCGATCTCTCCACAAGGTTACTGTTTTCACAACACTCAGATACCTGTTGGTCCCGAAAGTTTCAGCACATGAAAGGGTGGTTGTCAAAAAACTGGGACTGAAAGGTGTTTATGGATGCGTGATCCAGTATGGGTATGCAGATTCTCTTGGCCTTGAAGGGGACCTTGTTGCTCAAGTCACACATTGTTTGAAAACTCATATAATACATAATTCTGCTGAGAATTTAGCATCAGTTCCTTTGGAGGGGGTCCATGAAGAGCTTTTTGATTTGGAAGAGGCTCTAAATGCTGGTGTTGTTCATGTTCGAGGGAAGACGAGGTTTTATATAGGCATGAACTGTGCCTGGTTTGACAGATTCATGCTTGCTTTTTATGAAGTTATGCATAGTAATTGCAGGTCTGCGCTTCCAGCTTTTGGGGTGCCACTACAGCAGCGCATTGAGGTTGGAATGCTGTATGAGGCTTGAAGACAACTTAGTGGAACATATTCCCTGTATCCAAGAGAACTTGGCATGGCGGAAAATCAAAGGCAGTTTTCAGGCAACTCAAAACAAGCTCATGGTACTTTTGACAGGGGGGATAGCAGATACATATGTGAAAGCTCATGGCAAGAAAAGAGAAAAAAATGTTGCTTTTGAGGTGTGTCTGTGCACAAAGACAGGGTATGGATTTGTTAAGCCAGCGTGCCCGGTATTTATATGTTTGTAATAAAAAAAAACCCCTACAAAGAGTCATTATTTCGGGTCCATTGATAGGGACTTCGGCCGGAAGGGAAGTTGCATTTGTCATGTTTGATTTTAAACAAAATCAAACTAATTTACTTATTGAACTTATAGTTATCAACTTTCTCTTTACCCTTTGCATCTTCATCTTGTATATAGATCTGATAAAATGTTGCTCCTTATTTCACTTTAACTCGTTTTAATTTGATAAACAGCTCAATTTAATTAAATTTATTTAATTACAAATTTGTGTATTAATAAATATGTTAAAAAAAATATTTGTGTAAAAGAGTTCAAAATGTTAATTTGAGTTTAACTTAATTCATTTATTACACTATTACACAATTGAGTTGATCGATTATAATAGGTTAACCCATTAACACCTGTTATTTATCGTAATTCAATTTATTTCTAACTCATTTAACTCAAATTGTCGGGCTTACTTATATATTATGTTCTAATCTTTGTAAAAATATTAAATAAATCATCAATAACTTTTTATGACTTCACAATAAGTTAACTCTCATAAAAAGTTAATTAAGCTTAATTAATCAAAAAAGGTTGAGACATGATAGTCATCTGGAGACAAATACAGTACACAAGTATAGTGAATTGTGGAGGTTCTGCACTCCTATCATCTAATTAGGACTGTAATCAAATTCGGTTTACAAAGATTCCATACTTGTTAGGCAACTCCAATAAACCATATCCACATTAACTTCATTGACTGCTGATCATGGTGATTGGCATTTGGCAGTCCAGTTGCTGCTAACAGATTCCACCAGTGTACAGTAAAACAGTATAGTATGATCATTAAGAAAGTCAAACCACAAAACCGATATCATTCACTGCTAACTGGCGAGCAGCATCTACTGCAGAGCTCGGCCCAGTACGATGCAACGCGAGTCTCATGAATAACTGGAATGGCAGAGTTAAAGCTAGAAATCAACCCTTTACTTGCCGACAGTTTTGTATCAATAATCGGATAATAAACATCACTTATTTGTACATGCCGAAGATCATCAAGAACACAATCATCGATGCCAATGGTACTCTATTGGTTCTATCATCAGTAGAAGACTTTGTCCAATTTCATTTATTCACAGGATACAAACTTCATAAAAGTATCATATGAGAAACAATAGGAAAAGTCTCTTATGGAGCTTGTCGGAAAGAAAGCGTACTAGGAGAATCAATTAGTACAATATGTTCATCCTCGCCACCAGACTCATCACTGGAGTAATCCAGATGACAGCTATCTTTTCTGCTTGAACTATGACGCGGCAGTATAGGAGTCGGTCCTTTGAGCCCTCCCATATCGGGGTTCTTTCTCACTGTAGCAGACCCTTCCGATCTGACCGAAACAAGAGGGCGCACATAATTTGAAGGGACCCTTGGATATGATAAGCTATGAGATGCTTTTGCTTTATTACTCGTAGAAGCCTGGCCATCTGATCTTCGGTTGGTTATCTGATGATTTAACTTTGCGCATCAGTCAAAATGAACAGCCAAAAAGCCCACAATAATATTTTAAAGGAAAACTTGGACATGGTTAGACATATAAAAGAAGATATCATGTAATAGAGCAAGTATTCATGAGATTACATCCCTAAAATGTTCTTTTCAGACTTTATGGTCAAACTCCTTAATTAGATAATAGAACACTAGCTCATGAAATCTAAACCAGAAATTTTATACTTCAATTCTAGTATCGAACAGCTAGGCTTTACTAAACCCAATTCAGGATTGACATTCTAACTATGCCATACTCGAGGAAAACATGAATAAAGATGATATGAGTTGCACAAACTGAGGACATTTTTTTTAAACTAACGAGATTTATCAAAATTCAAGAAAAAAACATATAAGGAGAGGAACTTTCAAGAGACACTCTTGATATAGCCTTACCTCTAAAGAAAACTTCTGAAATGCTCAAAATAAAATGCCCAAAAAAGGTTACAAAAGCTGCTCAATCCAATCTGACACATGGATGCCATAAAAGCTACTTTTTAAAAACTGCTCGAGTGACTCTTAAGTTGTCCGACATATGTTTTTGTTTCTTCTTTTTAGAGATCATTTCTTACAACGCTTGATGAATCGTTCGCCCGTCTCTTTCAACTTGTTGTCAATCGACTGACATTCCTTTTGAAGCTCCAACCGCTTATGTTTCTTGCCTTTTCATTTTTGAACCATGAATTCTTCGGTGCCCGATAGATTGTATTGAGGAGCAGACCGATAGAGATTAGGGTCTTTGATGCTGCTCCTGTGTTCCCCCTTGTATGCCTTCAAACCTGTGTTACCATCAATCGCATTGTGCAGTTCAATTATCTGAACAACTGTCGTTTTCTCGGTCACCTGCTCAATGGAGGCCTCAGTTAGGACTGCTGAAGGCTCGGTTTGAGTAGCAATCGTAGTGGTGTGAATGTCCTTGCAGTTAAGTGGGTTCTCCACCGTCAAATCCTCATCTTTATCCCCATCGTGGATCTAAGGAGCTAGAGTCGCAAAACTGTTCGGAGTGATACCGGCCTCCTTAATTTCGCTACGGCTGCTGTCCTCTGGTCCGTTGAATGCTTAGATTCCTGTGGCTGCCCCTACTGTCAATTGCTTTGTTACTACCTGCACCTCAGGAGCTATATCAATGACCTCCGACTCAATAAACTTTCCATCCTGATTTTTTGTGTTTGAAGTGGAGGCTGCATTCATTTTTGTCCCTTTCCTAGTAACTGGAATCTATTGTTGATCCTTCACCGTGCGAGCCGTGGCCTTTGAGAGCAAGGGAGCTGGCTCCTTTCCCTCATTCGTAATTTTACTCCCACCCAAATGAGTACTACCCCCTTTGCCAGGATCTTGTGACATAGTTCCCAATGGTTTCGTTCGCACTCTGTTTCGTTTTCTACACATCCACAATATGCCCTATTAGGCCACATTCGGAACAAAATTTGACACTACCTTCATATTCTATGTACTGCCAAAAACCATCCTCCTTGCTAGTGCCAACCCAAACACAATCTGGTAATGTACCTAAGACATCAACCTCAACACAAGCTCGAGCAAACATATGATTAGCTAATGCCATCGTCTTATCATCCGCCCATAAAAACACACGGATGCCACTACAAATGCGCTTTAGAAAGGAAGGAGTGAAATCTTGTAATGGGAGGTGATGAAATTGTACCCAAACGGCGACAAGAGCATCGTCTTTTTCAAATTCGAAAATCTTTGTCCAACGAAAAAGATGATAGTAACCTGTATTAATAACTGGAGATTCTCGCAAAAGAGTGCGTACCATGTCTTCTCCTGATTGTAGATGGATCATCACATGCCTTGGTTCCATTAAGGCAACCTGAAAGGAACCCATCAGCCTCCATGTTTGCTGGATATGATTACGAATGTCCACGAATGGCGGGCGGCCAAGAGAGAATTTCATGACAAGCGTAAACTCAAAATTCCTCACGGCAGCATCAATTTCCATGGGTGTAAACAAGATTGCCGGCCTATCATGAGCTTTCCATTAGGTCTTGGCAGAATACTGATATCCCTTATGCAAGGTACGAGATTTGGGTTATGGCAACTGGTGTCAACCTTAGACGCGAGAATCGATGCGAACGAAGCTTCGGACTCTGATGAACCCGAACCGGGAGGATACATAGGAGCCGTTGAGGCATTACGGTTCATCCTGGCAAACGGGATTGGACCATTTGGTTTACGGAGAGGGTCAACCACAGGAACTCATGGATTCATCTGAGTCGTCCCATCAGGGATATGGTTTGAAAGTTACGGTATTGAATCTGCTGCAGTACGAGGAGCCGCCAAGGGGTTGGGGTTAGGGTTAGGGTTTGAAATACCACCATTAAAGACGGATGACGGCACTGTGGCTTTAGAAGCATATTTTTAATTAATGGTAGGCTCAAAGATCGCGCCATTATTAGGGACTATGGCGGCGGTGCTAGGGATCACAGGGTATTGTAGATTTGCCTCAGGTATTTGATCGGCATTGACAGCTTGTGAAGATGGGGAAGGAGCGAAGGGATTCGTCGTAATAACAGGATCAGGCGGTGGTGGAGAGGCCACCACAGCCGCCACATAGGTCGGATCTGGTGGCCGGAGGCCAGCCATAACAAGCCGCCGGCAGTGAACAAGCGTGAGATTTAAATCTCACCTAGTGTTTCACCCTTAAGTGCATTTTTCGTTCCTAGAATACCCTTCAGAGTTTTTCCACAAACTGAGGACATAGGAGGTTCCCCAAATGCGAAGATGAAGGAGAGTCCGAACTCAATTTAACTCAACTCAACTCAAGTCAACCTTAGCCTCAATCATTTTGGCTTGGCTACATGAATCCTTTATCGCCGTTCAATATGGTTCAAGGTGGGGTCATCTCATAGAAGCCACATTCTTTCACATCTTTCTTTATTGTGGAAGGTCATGATAGGTTTGGACTTCCTAAACCTCTAGCTTGGTTGAGATTGATATTATCACTTCCTAACGAGTGCACTATTTGTCTAAATTTTATGTGCCGAACCATCTTAGTAGTTCTCTCTCATTTCCTGTACTATAGAGGTGAATTTTACCGTTTCACTTATTTGTTCATTGCAAATCCTATTAGTTTTAGTGCACATTTATCATAGTATTAGCATTTCAGTGACACTTATCTTGTTTATATTTTCTTAGAAGCCCTACACTTAGGTTCATACGGTAGAGTGGGTTTACCAGCTGTCCTATAATTCATTCATTTCAATTGGACTTGTATTAGCTTCGGTGCATCCAGTCCCAAACAAATTGGCTACGAGTAAAGTAGAAGGCGATCTTTTAAATGGACAAACTAGGCTGTTAACCCATTTAAGATTCCTTTCTTTCTTTCGTTCCTTTTTTTTTGTTTTTTTGATAAAAGAAGAAATATATGAGACATGAACAAGATAGTATAAAGAAGTAGACAAGAGATCCTCCATTAGCCAAAGCAAGCCGAAAAAGTAGAAAACTGCAAAAACATAAGAGATTTAAGGGCCAATTCTTTTAGCCTTTTCTGCAGCAGCCTTTTCTGCAGCAGACTTCTCCTTCAATTCCTTTGGCATTTTCGCATCCATGGAAAATTTGATAAACAAGGTGATGCTTTGTCATTAACTTTGGAGTCATTTATGAAAACAATTTAATCATAAGGATACCTAAAAGATACTTTCATACAAAATCCGCTCCTTACTTCCGTAGAATTTGTAAATATAAAACTATTTCCAAATCACGATAAGACAGGCATGTAAACCAACCTCTTAGAACGATAACCTATAAGATAACTGAACATACCATGCTGCCATAAACGCTTAGCTGCATTGCAAGGGCAGACAAGTTGTTGTTTGCTTGTTGATCATTCTCTAGAGGGTGTTCGTGTTGTTGCCTTGGCTTGTAAAACTGTTCAGGCCAACTCATAAGACCACTGTGTTCTCTACTTGGGGATCTCAGAGGAGGATCTGTAGCATGCGAAATCAATGACGAAGTTCTTCTCTGGAGGGATCTGTTCGCTTCAAATCCTGAAATATCAAACATAATAATTCTTGCCCTTGTCTCAACTAGATAAGAGGATGCTTGATGGGAAAAGCTGGCCGTCCTGACACCTATAACAGAATTAGATATTAAAATTCTGGATCCAACACAATTTATCTATTTATCTGATAACAAAAACTATTTATTAGAAGAAAAAGAATGTACAAATAAGGAGAACAAGTTGTCCTCCCAAAAGGAAAAGGGAAAAGGAAAAAAATAAATAATAAACACCAAAAATACAAGCCCAACGTAAAGCAACTAAACACTCCTAGTGAATCGCTGCTGGCCAATCTCTACACAAATCTGTCACTAACCCCCCATTGATTCCTGTAGATGAGAATCTCACTAGCAAGCATATTAGTGTTGTTTGTAAGTGTTGCTGTTGTTATAATACTCATACAAGTGAGACAATGAATCACCTATTGCATTCTGAAACTGCAAAGAGGGTGCGGTTGCATTTCGGTGCTATCTTTCAAATTCCATACACAGGTCAAACTATTGAGCACTTTCTTCAGCTTTGTTTGATTCCGCTTCAATGATAAACCAATTGGGATTTTCTCAAGTCACAGTTGCATATTTTGGCTTATAGGAAATCTAGATGCAGAGCTTTGTATGAGAATGAGATATGAACTCGAGTTGGATTATTAGTACAGTCACTAGCACTGTAAGGCATTGGTCATTTTGGTATGTTCCTCTAATGTAAAGCTCTCGGATTTGGCTAAAATTTGTCCGGAATGATTAGATGTGTTGATCAAGACTGATAAGTTGAATCAAGGTTTGAGGATCAAATGGCATTCTCCTCATGTGTTTAAGCTAAAAATACTGATGGTTCTTCCATTAGTAAATAAGTATTCGGGAGGAGGAGGAGTAATAAGATGATCACAAGGGCACTATTAACATAAAGGCTGAGCTCTTAGCTTTAAAAGATGGGCTTACCTTGTGCAGATAACTTGGTCTTGATGATGTTTTGGTGGAGTCAGATTGCAAAGTGGCCATATATTTCATTGAAAAGGTAGTAGTTCTTGGCAGTGGAAATAAATTTTGAGAGCTTGTAATGATTTATGTCAAGGTTACAAGCTAGATCATTTTTCGAGACTAGGAATCAAGGTTACAAGCTAGATCTTTGTACGAGAATACGTGATATTTTTGATGCAGTCAGTAAAGTGGTCCCGGAAAAGCAAAACAAGGGCAGAACAAGCTTCATAATATGGTTATTTCTCTGTTAACAATATTTCTAGTTTAGGGGTATTTCAGCAATTTACTAGATTGCTATTAGGTTTCCGTATTAGGTTAGGAGTTTATCTAATTAAATTTCTTCTTCATTCGCTACTTTGATCAAGAATTTCATTTCAGTAAATGAGAATATTAAGGAATTTGTCGTTATATGCTACTTTAAGAGTACAATATGAACTTTTAAAAAATTGAAGAAAACAACATGAACTTTCCCAAAAGTAGACATTATGTGGTAAATAGTAATCACATTAATATTGGAGACATGATTCAGAATAATCTGACATTTAAGAGTTAATTTTTCAAGAGAATATAAGGTCTATTTTACATCTAGGATAGAGAAACACTTGATCCAAATGAACGACTGCTAAAGTCGTCTTCAAAAAGAAGTAGAGAGAATATTTTAAACTCGAATAAAGTTTATTAAAAGATTTTGACAAACTAATGAATTTTCTAAACCAAATATAATCCAAATATATAGGAATTTAGAAAGAGGTGCTTTAGTATTTGTATAGAAAGAAAGGAAGAAAGCTTAGAAGCAAAACATTTTTAGGAAAGAGATCTTTTAGGATGGAGGTCACATTGGATTGAATGAAGGATAAAATTGACTTTATCATGAGAGAATGTTAGGAGTACAATTCACAATCAACTAATAAAATTCTGAAAAAATAGATATTTTACGAACTCGACAAAATTAGAGAAAAAAAAGGAAATTTGTAGTAATATAGTAAGCATGGTAAAGAAAAGGACATACGAGCTGCTAAAATAATGGAGAAATTATAGGAGAAGGGTAACTTTAATTGATTAATTGACGGGCATTATCGGAATACTAAAGTTAAAACACTTGAGGGATCTGTGATTATATATATATATATATATATATTATGATTATGATATATTTTTAGCCAAAGTTTTTGAACAAGCTTTCTGAATAGTAGAAACCCTCAAAGATTACACTACTTAATCTGGCAGCTAACAAAATTTACTTGGGCACTGGCTATTGGCTAACAATAGATGATTGATGTTTCCGATTCAAAACATTTCAGAACATAGCTTCTTTACAAATGTTGCATGAGCATGTGTAAGCTGTTTCCGTTTTTTGTCAAATCAGTATATCAGGATCATGTTAAACTAGTAAATCCAATGGCAAAATCGCTGCAAAGACTGCAATAAATGGAAGACACAAGTTGAATGCAATTGCATATTGTAACTACAAAAAACAGCAAGCATTCTAAGGAGAAACATCAGAATTTAAAGCTTTGGAGATAGAAAATGAACTTTCACCTGATGTTTCTGCCACACGGAAACTCCGGTCACCATATGAAGGTAGTAATGCGGCTGGTGATGTAATCAGTTCTTCTTGTGCACCTTGAGTTTTTATGAACCCTTCTAATAAGAAACTGATAAAGTTATGAGGTAGTTCAATCCTCTCCCCTCTTATATAAATGCTCATCGTTGATCTTTCAGCAACAAGAATTCTCATATCATGCATTGACATTTTCCCAAATATTTGAGGAAGCATGAGTTTTGAAAGAATGATAACACTTTCCTGCAATAAGCAATGAAATTAATCATCCCTTCCAGACACAGTTGTTATACTAATTGGAGATCACAGAATTTAGAGACCAGTATGGTTGTAGACTTCATTTATGCTCATCAAAAATGGAAAAGCTAATAGAATTGGATTTTGGGGACATATGCAATATGAACTAATCTGTTCAGTCTTCAATAAATATATTTAATGTTGTAGTACATAAAGCATTAATTTTTTTTAAAGTCAGCAGAATGAAAGTCTAGTAAAATAAATGAGCTTGAACTTCAAAATCATGTGTTTCCATTCAGTTTACATTTTAGCTCTCCTTTATCAAGAAAAAAACAATCATCAGCATGGACACAAGGGCTCTATTGTCATTTTACCTGCCACAAGAAATCTTCCACTGCAGGATCGGATCCAAGCACCGAAAGGATCTTGTCTGCTTCAATAAAGAAACACAGGACCACTGAATCTGTGACCATGTCACACATATAAGGCTTTCCATTTAACACTTCATATAGGCCCAATGTACTTCCATGTGTAAATGTTGGATGCAATGAGTGTTTATTTTTTATACTCTTGCTTTCCCACTGTCAATCAAGAAATTTATATGTGAGATAACCTTAGTAAATGCCAACAACTAAAATTGTTCTCTTAACATTACTAAAGTTACCTTCACCACCCCATTAGATATAAGCAAGATGCCATTTGGCTTGGATCCCTCTCTATAAAGTGTGACCCCGCGCAGTTTCATTGTCTCTTTAGTAGACCCCGCGAGTTGTTCACGTACGACGGAAGGAAGTGCTCCCAACAATGGATTTGAATTAATCAAATCATGTATTTTGGGAATTTTAACCAAAGGAGGATTTCGCAGGAGCTTTTTCAGGTCTGTCTGCATTATATTGACATGCCAGTATGAGACTAGAATTCACAACAGAGGGTCCATAAAAAGAATAAATTCGAAAGTGATATCACATGATACCTGGACAGCATCATGAAGGTGTACCAACTCTTTTTCCTCCAACAATCCAACTTTCTCAAGATTTTGAACATAATCGATCAAATGATGTAACACCGAATATGTTACCTGCCTGGTTTTGACGACGCGCAAAACCTGAAAGCACCCAATCATAAATACATTCCCAAAGGTTCTCAATCACTTGAGAGTAAACTGAAGGTATACACAGAAAACTCGATCAGCTTGAAACCTAGAATAATAAATCACCGATAACATGTAATGGAATCGTCTGAATCAAACAAACCTGAGGAAATGTAACACGAACGTCCTCCAGGAACTTCTTCGCTTCCTCTCCTTCGACTTCACTCTCATTAATGACAATGCATGCAATTTCAGAATCACCTACAGTAGGAAGGGAGGAGTGAAGATGTAAATAATGTACTGTACATTATAAAGATATTTCACTAATATTGAAAACGGCCAATTCTAACGTAATGTTCTGTCGAAAATGTTTACTTGCACTCGGAAGTAGGTCCTGCCGCACTTTTCACTTTATATCGCAGCAAGCGAATCTGGTCTTCCATTCACTGCCTCTACCAAGCCTTTAATCTATTCTCCTTCTTTTCCAATCAGTCTTGGGACATTCTTCTTCACATTGTGAAAGTACTTATTTAAAACTATAATTTATTACTCCCTACAATCCAAAATAAGTGGCCATTTTGACTTGGCACAGTGTTTTAGGAATGCCATTTGAGTTGAATAAATAAATGAAATGCATCTTTAATTAATTGTGTGTGGGCTCAATAACAATTTATGGTTAGAAATCAATGTTCAGTCTCCTCAAAAGGAAATGACCACTTATCGTCAATCACCCCAAAAAGGAATATGTAACACTTATTTTGGATCAAAGGGAATATTATTTTTTGATAGAAAAAGATACTCTACTGACAGAACACCACATTTGGGAGCAACCCATATACTCAGGATGTATACAAAGCCATCCACCCAAAAAATAGATCATATTGAAATGATCATACTCCTCCAATAGTGTCAAAAGAACTTAGCATTAATTCAAAAAAAAAAAAGAAAAAAAGAAAGACAATGTATGAATTGTAGATGTGTTTAATCTATCTACAAATAATGCTTCATTCTCAAAAGATTGACTGTTTCTCTCCCCCCAGATCGTTCATAATATACACCGCAACTGCAGCATGCCACCTACTATTGCTCCTTCACTCCTCAGTATCTGAGGAGACCAGCATAAGAGACGCTGACTTTGGCATAGCCCACTAATTCCAAACTGAAGCAGCATGGCACTGTGATAAAAGATGACTGACATTCTCCAACTAAAGTTCAGCAATCACTTACCGTTCAGAACCTCAAACTTTAATAAAACAACAAATCACTCTTTTTAAAATAGGCCAACATGCCTTAAACGAAAACTTTTGTACTTACACATCGATTGACTGATAACAAGGATCGAATCAATCGGAAAACAGCCTAAATCACAACATACTTTCTTTATGATCAAAACTCAACTATTCCAATCTTTTCTTTTCCAAATGAACAAGCATTATGAAAGGCGAGAAGAAAGATATACATACATATATACGACTTGAGGACTACACATTCCTCTACCTACAACTTGGTTCAGAGCAAAGTTAGTAGATATTTCTAGGAATTTTATACACTTAAAAGTTTCTGAAATTTGGTTTAAGTTGAGAAATGTGGCAAGAACTTGAGGCTTCTTGTGATGAATCGTAGTGGTTGTTTGATATATTTGATTGAAATGAGAATAAGCTTTCACTGTGTATACTGAATTATGCATTATGACTGAGAGGAGTATTCTTCGGAGTATTTATATTATTTATCACTTCATATGTGAAAGATTGTTTGTGAAGTATTTGATGAAGTTTGAGATATTATATGAAAGTGAGCAAGTATGTCAAATCTTGATTTTTATTTGTGTTAGGATTGTGGAAATAAGAAATTGCATGAAGTATGTGTTATTATTGAGTATCAGTTACACAAAGATGTAGAAAGAGTGGTGCGATTATTACATAAGAACTTGTGTTTAGTGAAGTTGAAGATGTTTGGTGTAAGCATGGGATATTGACTATATGTAAGTAAGCTTGATAGTATATGCATCGTAGAGATTATAAAATATCTCTTATTTAATTGGCTTCATGGCTAGACTAAATGCTTAAAAATTTAGAAAGCTCTTTTGTTGTGTCTTGACACATATTTTGATGAATTTGAAAATTAGTTTGGAGTAAGCATGTCAATAAGTGTACGAAGGGAATAGTGTTAGGAATATAGAATGATAGAAGAATGAACTTTTTGAAAAAAAAATTGAACACTAGATGCTTCTATGTTTACTTCTAGGACTGACTTCGTTATAATATGTGAGATATAAAGATATCCTTGAATAATTTGAGAGAACTTAGAAGGATATATAGGAATCATACATAATTTAGTTGAAAACAAAAAAAAATTACTTCAACGATTATGATATTGAAACATTGGATATTATTGAAAACTTGAGTTGAGAAGAATTTGATATACTAATTGAGAAGGAACATTTCCTTGAAAAATAGTGAAATATGAGAAATTATTTGATTAGAATGGTATGGGTATATCAACAGGTAGGAGTCTGTATTTGATATATAATTACGTCTTCATTGACCTAGTGAAATATTTGTGATGTGCTTGAGCCCTATGGCACAACAAAGATGAATTGTTTCTAACATTAAAAATAAATCGAGGAAAGGTTCTTTAGCTGGAAGTAAGAAATAGTGGATTTCAAGGAGATCAAAAGAACAAAGTGGGGAATTCTTGAAGTATCCAATTATGAAAAGTAAGTAGTTATTAGATGGATTATAGAAGATATACTGAAACATGTATTCAAGTATGAAAATATGGAATAATTATCAATAAGTTAAGATATCAACTACAGTTCAACATTTGAGAAATAGAAAAAAGTTTGATTTTTGAGGTACTACTTTTAAACCTTTCTTGAAGTAGTTTGTGTGATAAACTTATCATTTCATACCTTGAGATGGAGTTGTAAGAAGTTAAGACATACTACTTTGATTTTGTACTATTTCACTGAATTAGAGGATTTGAAATGATGGAACGTTATTAAGACCTTTTAGAAAGAGGGTTGTGAACATAAGTTGAACTACATCAATACTGAACATGAGAACATATGTCAACTCTTACTTCATAGTGAATTAAAGTTATAGTAGTCGATGAAATTACTAAAACTTAATGAATCTTTAGAGAATACATATGAGTGATGGTTGAACTCGAGAGGACTTGTATCGCACATGGGATGACTGAGGATTTAGAAAGATAGACTAAGCACGGTACAAGTATTATTATTTTTCAAAAAAAAAAAAAATCCTATGAGTATATGAGTAATGGAGGCATGAGATTACGACAAAGATAGAAGGAAAGTATGTTGACATAATTTGTGGAATTGACTATAAGATTCATATTCAGAGGTTGTCTGAATTTCGAGGACGAAACTCTTTGCAAGGGGTAGAAGATGTAATACCCGGTTCCCGAAAATCCGATTAACTAAGATTATATGGGATTTTGACAGGGTAATCAAATATAGAAATCACGGTAAATGTTTATTCCTGCTAACGAGAAAGAAGACTACATATAGAAGACATTGACTACATATAGACGAAATTCTGTTGTTTATTCTTTCAGTTTTGTAGCCTACTTTATGGCATTTCTTTCGAGGTAAGGCTATAGCTGGTGAGTCATTGGCTAGACCCCTCTTTGTACTCCTTTTTTCATATTAATAAAACCGGGTATCCATCCCCGCCCGGTCCCGCCCTGGTTTTATCAACAACAAAAATTTACATATAGAAGACAACTTGAAGGGAGGTTGGAGTAACTTTCAAGAGTTAAAAGGATGTAAGTAAGAATATTCCATAAAGGTTTAAAGTGTAAAAAAGAATGAAAAAGAAAAATGAGAAGCTGCGTGTGAGTCTCTTAGTTGGACAGACCAGAAAGAAGGACGTGCTCTCATCCTCTCTACCACATAAAACCCAAAAGGAGGAGTTGAAGTAAATCTTTCAAGAAAGAATAGAAAGAAGATTGAGGCTGCAAGAGAGAGAGATGGCAAGGACTAAATGACCCAGAGGGAATACTCCATCTTCTCTTGCTGTGAGTGCATTTGTAACTGGAAAATTTAGAAAGGGAAGAAGAGGATATATGTCTCAGACGGTCTTTGATTCGTTTTCTCAAATTTTCAATGAAAGGTAAGAACCCTAATTTTATATTTGTTATTGATTTTGTACTACTTTGATTTGAAACAAAGTTTTGATTATTAGGTGTTAGTATTGGTACTTGACAAAAAGATTGTACCAGCTCCTCCTTATTTACTGCATGACAAAAAGATTCTGGAAATCACTCTTTAACAGATTTTGACATCAATTATCTTTCCAATGAAACCTAGAGCTGTCTCCTACCTTGAGTGAATGTTGCTAGCCATCCTCCCACATTATGAATATATTACTAGCAACAAAAGAAAAAATTACCCACCCAGGAATAAGTACTTTTAAAGAACAGAACTTGAGGATGCTTTCCTAACTGAAATGGTGCAAAAACCTAGAAGTATGAAAAGATATTACCAGAAGGGAGTAACAACGAAACAATCTGGAGTCAGCAATAGTCTAACATGGAAAGATACTTACCAATAAAGTCATGTAATTGCTGTTGTGCAATTCTGTGGGCACGGAGAAACGCAGCACATATGTAACAAGCGGATTCCAACCTTTCGACAGTGAAAAAAGTTACAAGCTTTCGGGGGAATGTACTGGCTTGCAGAAACTTGTAATAATTAGGGAAGTTAACATTAGCTTTCAGACCATTCCAATCACACAAAGGCTCCTGAGAAACTAAGTCAAGTGCTTCATCCACAGATTGCATCAAAAGATTCGCTGTAGATTGAGTGATCCTGCCTTCATCTAGCATCCTCCAGTAAGCAGCTTGAACACCTAAAAGTGCAACAGATTATCCTAAAATAGCAACAAACTTGTTTCGATAACGTACACTCCACACCATGCTAGAAGACAAGAAGTTAAACATCACAAAGTCTTGCACAGTCATATCATAGTGCAACATGTATAATTGCAGTATAATGTAATAACTCCTGTGGCATAAGCCAAGAAGACAATAATGCCCTCTAGAAACAGACTTTATTTGCATCCAGTAAAGCACATCAAACCATTCTGAGTTCTTTACTGGACACTTCCTTTTCTCAGGAACTTGCCTCAGTCCCAGAAATCAACCGCAGCATGTACGGGAAGCCAGCCAAAATTATTAGCAATGCCAAAACACAACATACTAATACCGTAATGAACAGGAAAATCATCTCCTATTGCATTAAAACTCATCAGTTAAAAGCTCAATGTCCATCACCATGAAAAATTAAGACAAACATTAAATGGAACATCAATCACCATCAGGGAAGATCCAAACCTGAAGAGGAAAAGAGACCTATGTGTCTGCTACATCACAAATATATCCAAGATACATGGAAATTATTCATTTGGATCAAACAACCAACTTTAGTTAAATTCTCTCTAATGAGCTATAAAAACAATTTTTTGTAAAAAAGATACAAGTGTGGCACGAGGCTCCATTTGTGGGAACAATCTAATTTACATAGGCTTATCCCTACAAAAATAAAAAAAGAAGTTCAAAACAGAGATCCAATGCTCATAATGAAGAAATCTTAATGCTGAGCACCGCTCACCTTTTCTATTTTCCACCTTTTCTATTTTCGAGTAAAAACTACAAAAAGCTTTTAATATAAGTGCCACCTCTAAGTTAATCTATATGGCATTTAGATCTTATTTTTTGCAAAGAATAACAAATTTTAGTAAGTACTCTTTTGTAAAGTGGGGATCTACTATTTTGAGCAATGACTTCAGAACCCCAGATGTTACATTCCAAAAATTATGGTTCCACGGAAATTGAATAGGATGAGAACATTTTTTCTGTATTTATGATCAGTAATCCTTAATATTACAATGATATGCACTACTTAAAGTTAAGAAGTGAGTAAATATATTGAAAATAATGGATTTACATAGCAATGATTCTTTATACACATCTATTCCTGATATCGGAACCCAAAACATTAAAAAGTAGGGAAGAAAGAATACCGGTCAAATCAGAAGTTTGTTGATTTCTTGAGGTTTTCTCACGCAAACCAGAAGTAAAGATAATCAACGAATTTTAAAAATTTGTGAGAAAAGTTAGGAATTTCATAATTAGAGAGAGACACTAGGATCCAACAAGTTGATATTTTGGAGTTAATCAATATTTTATAAAGTTTCTCATAATTAGGAGAAACGCTAGGATCCTTTTAGAGTTAATCAATAACACTATAGTTTCTCAAAAGTGTATCCCTTTGACTGGCCAGATTAAGGTGAGTCATTTGACAACAACATAAATAGCGACAAGTATATATAATCCACTTTGCCATTAAAGGTAAGTCATAAAAGCAACATGCCTGGAAACTTGTGACTAAAAGCATCCCTCCAAGTTCGCTTTTTAAATATTTCTTTTTTGGTTTTCAAGGTAAAATTGTAATTAAAAATTTAAGAAGCTTTTGTTTTCAAAGTGAAACACTTACTGAACATCCAGAAAAGGAAATATGCACACTTGAAAACATGAAGTATATTAAAAAGAATTGCTTACCATTTAGAAAGCGTACTCGGATATCACTTATATCCATGGGGTCCAAACGATCATTTTCAGCTACATTATGAGGGTGAACACGTTCTCCTTCCACGTCATTTAAGCTCGCTATATATCTTTTAACAGTAGGCCAGTCAGCTGGTCCTAGTTCCTCATCGTCTCCAAGATCACCAAATGCCTCCAAAGCTTTGTTCAACATTTCATACTTGGTGTAGTCCAATATTCGTCTCTACCACAATATAGATTTAGTTCATATTGAAGGCAAATATTTGCATAAGGTACTACTACAGCACAAACAGACCAGCTAATTCGAAACCACTGCAAACAGTTGCAATGATCGACAGAAGATATTTGGGATGCAGATTTGCCATCAACCAAGGGATATTTGTTATTACGTAAATTGGGTTACGAGTACAGTAAGAAGATATGTTGACCTATGAACTTTAGTGGTGACATATTTCCTTAGTATGATTGATATGGTACTACGGTACCTATTAGGTATTGCAGGGATGTGGCCAGGATCGAAAGTAAGGACGGTTTCAACTTTGATAAAAATATTGTAATTACAGAAGTAGTATGATTGATATTGTAGTACAGTACCTACTTTGATAAAAATATTGTAATTAAAAAAGTAAAAATAGAAAATGATACATAGATATATAAAAGCACATATTCCATTAAGTATTTTAACTTTTACTTTCGTATTTAAGTTTTGATTTCATTTACCAATAATGCCTGTTAACTTCTAATGTTCAGCATTTCCTTTAATAACAAGTTTCACTTGGACTCTTTCATGTCCAACTTTTTCCAATTTAAAAGAGAATAGTTTATTCCTTAATGTTTATAATTTTCTCTCTATAATATTCCGAGAAACGCTTTACGTGATAAACATTGTTTCAATTGGACTCTTTAATTTTCCAGCTTTTTTCCTTTTTTATAGGGAGTGGCTCAAATGCGAACCAAATCTTAAATAGAAACTATGAAATAATCAAAACTCTTAGATTAGAAGGATCAAGGAAGATTAGATTAGGAGGGGAAAAAAAGTGGTGGCATTTTTGTACATAATGGGAACTTTAAAATGCGGTGGCATTTTTGTAAGTAACGTAAAATCCTGGACACGTGGCAGTTTTTGTAAGTAACAAAAATTTTACTCATTTTTCAACTCTCTTCACTTGGTTTTGTTTTCAGATTCCATTGTTGCTTCAAACATCTCAATTAGGAAAAGAAATAACAAAAGAAGTACTTCAATCCATGATCACGAAGATTCCAATTAACGATCATTCACCACTGCATTTTATACAGCGCAAGAACACCCACCATTGGTGCAATCCAAATTAGGTTCACAAATTATATAGTATGGTCATACAAAAATAGCTCACCTTAGCTGGTGACAGCTTATCCATAGTTAGCATATGTAAAAAAAACTGTGTAGTTGATCCATTCACGATGAGTGTTAGAAACACAATTCCCCCAGTGAAGAATACAAACTGCAGTGGTGAAAAAGCAGCTAAATTAAAAAAGAATGCTGATATTTTCATTTGATATTAGAAACATCTATTAATTTGCCAAAATAACAGCATCAAGTATATAATCATAGCTAACTTCACTTGTCGTGTAGGAAAAAATATTAATATAACCTACCAGACTTCCTGTTTCAGAACTGATATATGAGTTGCCGCTTGAACGCTGGAAGAAACAAAAAGATAAATTCAGTCCCGAATCAAGTTTGGCATCAACAATAAATGAATAGCAAGACTCTGCTCCTAATTACAAGATTACAAGTTAGGCCAAGCACAAATCTGCTCCACTTCATGTAATGTGCAATATGGCAGCTTATAGGCATCGGAGTAGAATTCTACACTAGGCTCATTTTATGTCGTCTAATCCACAGTTAGTAATCAAGTCCAATATGGCCTAGGTTTAATTGAATAATTGATTTGACCGACTACACATTTTATGCTTCCATTGAAAAATGCCCTTCCCTAACCATAAAACTGAGAGCACTCCAGGTTGTATATGCTTCAGCTTTTACCAATACACCGATCATTTTAAGGAGTAAGAATGCACACTGACTTAGGCAGGGGATGTCAATGCAAAAAAAAAAAAAAAAAAAAACTATAGAAAGTTAAATCCATTATAGTATGATGCAGTAAAATAAACTATTCCCTCTATCTCAAAAGATGGCCTTGGTTTCTATATTTGTCTGTCCCAAAATACTTGTACACTTTCTAAATATGAAGCACTTATCATGTTAGTTTTCTACTATACCCCTCATAAAATATCCCACTTTTATAATCATTGTTACTCATTAAATGCCAAAATTGTTGAAAACAACAAAGTTGTACTCTAATGAATATCGGCAGTTCAGGAAAAGCGGCTTAAAATAGACTATAATTAATGGTATCACCGATGTGCAAAGCAAACATGACTAAATTTTCCGGATAGAGTGAGTACAATGTTTTATTGAATACAAGTGAATAACACTGCCTGATTATAGCTCATATTTTGCAGCTTCACATAAAGTAAACCTAACACTATTTGGAAATTTGATATCCAAATATGAAACAGACTGCTTCTATGCAAGTAAATTATCAAAAAGAATGAACCATAGAATATAAAACCTCCCCGATAAGTCCTACAGTTTATAACTAAGCAGAAATCTGGAATGTTTGTGATAAGTTCATTTTCTTTTGAAACCTGGAAGCTTCCCTTATTTCCAGATGCACTGTTTTGTTCTAGAAGTCTACTAGTATGTGTCTTTTGGTGTTTCCCAAGTCTAAGTAGTCTGAAAGTCAGTCCAGACTTTATCCTCAAGTTCATGAACTCTGTCACTTTTTAGGCCTATAAATTCCTAGGTTGTATCCAGCAAAGAGACAGTCTTGTTTTGAATCATAATATTATAAAATTCTGCGAACCCTCTCTTTTATCAGCCTTGAAAGGCTTCATTGCTGTCTTCAGCATCTATCCTTTTATTTGCAGCCATTGTGCTGCATCAATAACTGATAAAAAAAAAAAGGCTCATTTGTCAAATTGGTGACGAAGTTTCAGGTAGTTAACAACTAGGTGGTCTTTCTATGACATTCTTCAAAATGGTGATCAAACTTTCAAAACAATCCCAAAAGCATGATCCCTGCATTTTTATGAAACAAATGAATAGTAAAAGATGTGAGGGGATCTTTTTTTTGGGGTCATTTTGAAAGTTTGATCACCATTTTGACGAATATCTTAAGATCACCCAGTTGTTAATTACCCGAAACTTAAATCACCAATTTGACAATTAAGACAAAAAATAAACTTGCACAGTTTCATCAAGCTCTATTTTACATGTACCAAATACATACCTGAACTGACAACGAAAGTGACAATGCCACAGCTCCTCGCAAACCAGACCATACCAAAATAGTAGCTTCTTTCCAATCAAGACCGTATCCGAAATAGCACAGAAATGGATACAATAGTCCAACCACAGCAACTCGCGACAGTTGTAGAAAAACATAGAGTAGAATGAGATAGCCCCAAGAATTTTCTGTTACATATATATTCAAGTCTTAAAGGAAGAGGAAAGATGTGAAATAAAACTAAAAAATAGCCAACAATTGACTTTGCTCATATGGTCATATAGAAGCAACACAAACAGATGAATATGGATGATCGATTGACAACTCTTTCAATCATGAAGAACATTTGGGCTAGATACACCAAACATCTAAAAGTTATCCTTCTATTATCATAAAAAGACTGCAAGCATTATCAATTCCTCCATCCCAAATTGTTTGTCCCTTCTTGTTCATGATCATGAATGACGAGAGACAAACATGTTGGGATGGTAATTTTCCCAAATATTAGCTTACTTGGAATTTTGTTTAAATACGAGCTCCTCTCTGTTGCTTGATTTTCTCAGTTTCCTCACATCATCTGTTGATGCTTGTCACATCAGTACGAGGCACATGGCAGTCGCCTAAAGGTGACTTGAGGGAATTGAGGTAAATTTTGTATTCGAGCGGATCCTGATCCAAACTTCTTAAGAAAGTCGCCAAGAGGGCCAGTAGTGTTAATTTTAAGAATTCGCAATGTAGCAATCTTTTGTGGTTGGTTCTGCTTAGAGTCATACACTTGCACAACCCGTCCCAAACCCCGGAGTGCATTAGGCTCCTACGCCATTCTCTATCAGATCATCATGAACAGAATTCAAAAAATATCGCGTTAAAACCGAGTGCTGAAAAAGGATTTATTATAGTTAATTAACTCGAAGCAATTGGGATAGAGGCTGAATGGAGTAGAGTACCATGTAGCATTTCTTTTTGCAGGCACACCCCTAAATTCAAGATCCTGATGAACCTATGGGTTATGAATGTAGGGACCTTTGTGGTATTATAGTGAGTGTGAGGCGAGAGTAGTAAATATGTGTGTGTGGTAGTATATCAAGTGTAATATGGTTTGATAAGATGAAGGAATATAGGGTTACACCCTCTCTCTCAACCCATTATTGTTCTTGTTCCTTGATGCTAAATTACATGCTATCAGAGCTCAATAGGATAGGTTTTGGTTGAGAAAGAAAGGCAGGGTTTGAGGCAGTTTCAAACAGAAGGAGAGTTTTATGGGTTTCAGGTAAAAATTTGGTCATATCTTGAGATTGGGAGATCCGATGGAAGATCTGAAGGAATGTGCGTGCTCAGGGAAGAGAGGTGCTTCTTCTGCCACTAGTCCCGTCGCCGCCTGAGCCACCACGCGTCGCTCTCGACGACTGCAGCCGCCGCAGCCGGAGATTGGGTGGTCCGATGACCTTCATTTTTTCAGGGGGAGCACTGATTTCTATGGATAAGCCATTTCTGGCTTTCATTCGGCCATCGGAGGTGTTCTCGTGGGTGTTTTAGAAAGTGAACAGCCCCACTTGTACCATTTGCTTCTGTGTTTGTACTCAGTGACCAGGAGGAGTCATGGCTGAGGGTGGGAAGCAAGTGGAGGGTGTTGGACAAAGTATGCCTATTATATCCAATCAATCAATCGAGATCGATTGATATTACGCTTGAGGCGGATGGGTCTAACTTTGCGGAATGGCAATTCTTAGTGAAAGTCAACATATGTGGCTTGGAAATGGATGGGTTGTTAATAGAGATAGGTCCTAAAGATGTGAAGGCCAAGGAGGTTTGGCAGCGAAATGATAAGAAAATGTTCCCTAAAATTGTGAATTGCACTGATAAGAAGATAATCTTATATATGAGACATTGCAAGAATGTGAAAGAGTCGTGGGACTTTCTCCCCAAGTGGTTCTCAGCCACGAGTAATTTGAATAGGCTATATAACCTATCTATGGAGGTTCATGGGCTGATTCAAAAGGGGCGGAAACTCATGGACTACTATTATGACTTCAAAAGTGCAAGTGATGACTTTAATGCCGCGATGCCAATCTGAGGTGATAAGAGATGAGGGCTCAGCGAGAGAAGCTTGTGATGTTTGAGTGGATATCTTGTCTAGGCATGGATTATGATGTAATTTGATCGAACTTGCTTTCGAGCAAGGACTTGGATTCGCTATCCGGTGCATTATTCAGGGTTGTGAACGCATCAGGCAATGATTCAGGGAGTAGTGGTCTATCTAGTGCTGAGACATCCGAGAGGTCTGCCTGAGTGTCACAACTCACAAGGCAATAGTTATCGTGGAGGTAGAGATGGAGGACGAGGAGGTTTTTGAGGTGGCTCTCGTGGTGGTAGGAATATGGGAGGTCGAGGAGGACCTAGAGCGTGTTACAATTACGGTGAACCTCGCCACATTAAACCTCAATGTCCTAAGCCTCTGTCCCACCAACAACAACAATACCAGCACTATCTGCAGCAGCAACAACCTAGATTTGCTACTACAGTGTCGCACCAAGTTAAGCCCCCTTCTCAACCAGATCAGCATACTATCGTCGTAAGTGATGAAGAGTATGCTCAGTTAACACAGTTTCAAAATTCTCAACAGGCTTCTTCCTCTTCCAAAGTCACTTCCAAAGCCACTCTTGCAAAGTCAGGTACAATTACATGTTTTTCTAGATCGGGTAGACAATGGATTATTGATTTCGGGCGCTACTGATCATATGACTGAAAATTTGAGTATGTTCTCTTTATAAGTTCTCGAACCACTAGACTTGATCTTCTTCCACAATCTTGGGTAACGGTAGTGCAACTGTTTCTCCTTCCATGCCTTTATCATCTGTACCTGATGGTAGTGCAACTGTTACTCCTTCCATTTAATCTAATGTCAGTTAGCCAAATCACAAAATCCTTAACAATGTTGTGAAAGAAATGAATCTGATGGGTTGTACCTCCTCGATGAAGTTATTGTTGTTCAACCATCCATGTAGCGTATGTTGCTTGTCAAAGCTATTTTACAAACTCCATTGCCAATATGATCATCCTTCTCTACCTATTTTGAAAAAGTTGTTTCCAGAATTAAAGTCTGTATCTAGCTTACCCTGTGAAGCTGTGAGTCATGTGAGTTTGCGAAACACCATCGTAGTCCATATTCTCCTAGAGTTATGAATAGGGTTGCATCTTTATTTGAACTAGTTCATACAGATGTATGGATCCTTGATTTGTACCATCTAAAACTGGTATGAGATATTTTATAATTTTTGTTGATGACTACTCAAGGAGTCCTGGTTATATTTAATGAAATCTAGAGACGAATTATTTGATATTTTCTCTTCTTTCTGTGCTGAAGTCAAAACACAATTTAAATGTCTTGTTCAAAATCTGCAGAGTGACAATTCAAAAGAATATATCTCTAATCCCTTCTCATCATATATGCCTCGACATGGAATGATTCACCAATCTTCATGTGTGGTTACTAGTTACTCCTCAACAAAATAGTGTGACCGAGCGTAAAAATCTTCATCTCCTAGAGGTTGCTCGTGCCTTGATGTTTCAAATGAATGTTCCCGAGTGTTTTTGGGCAGGTGCACTACACACGGCTGCCTTACTCATTAATCGCCTTCCATCATCGGTTCTTGAAGGACATATTCCCTAATCCATTCTTCGGTCATCTCAATCCTTATTCCCAATACCTCCCAAAATATTTGATTGTACATGTTTTGTTCTAGATGTTTGACCAAAGGTTAGTAAGTTGGATCATCGATCTATAAAATGTGTCTTCCTCGGTTATACTCGCACAAAAAAAGAATATTGGTGTTATTCACCTGATTTACATGGGTATTTGGCGTCAGCTAATCTGACATTCTTTGAGTCCACCCATCTCAATTGTCCTTGGTTGATCGTGAGTCACGTGCTGATGAGTTTCTCACTATACTAATCTGAATTTGATGCCATCTCCTTCCATAGTTCCCGAGATAACCTCTCGTCCTCCCGTCACACACGTGTACACTTAACATCCTCGCAATCATGTCATGGATTCCTCACAGGAGGAAATAACCCAGATTAACATCCTCGCAATCTTGTCATCAGATTCTGATTCAGACATTGCCCACCGCCCTTCATAAAGGTAAACGTAATTGTACTCACCCAATTGCCTCTCAAGTCTCTTATAATCATTTATCTCATTCTGCACGCGCTTTTATTGCCTTGATTCCGTTGGTACTCCTAAAACAATTGTTGAGGCTTTGTCTCATAGTGCTTGGAAGGCTGCTATGGAAGATGAAATGAAGGCTCTTGAAAATAACGAGACCTTGAATTTGATTTTTCTTCCTGAAGGGAAGAGGGCTAATGGCTGCAAATGGGTGTTTGTTGTCAAAATGAATCCTGATGGGAGTGTGGCTTGGTTGAAAGCCAAATTGGTAGACAAAGAGTATGCTAGGTGTATGGGATTGATTACGCAGATATGTTCTCACCGGTTGCCAAGCTAACCTCTGTCTTAATCCTCATCTCTTTGGCAGCTTCTAATCATTGATCGTTGTATTAGTTAGATGTGAAGAATGCTTTTCTTCGCGGTGATCTAGAGGAAGAAGTTTATATGGAGCAACCAACTAGGTTTGTTGCTCAAGGGGAGTGTGGTAAGGTGTGCAAGCTAAGAAAGTCTTTGTATAGCTTGAAGCAGTCTCCTTAAGCTTGGTTTGGAAGGTTTAGTAAGGTGATGCTTGCTTTCGGGTTGCGAAGAAGTGCATGTGATAACACGGTATTCTTTCGACAGAGTGATGGTGGTTATATTCTCATGGTTGTATATGTTGATGACATTGTGATCACAAGGAGTGATGCGGAGGTGATTGAAGACCTGTTTGGAACCAATTATGAAACAAAAAATTTGGGTACTTTAAAGTACTTTCTTGGGATTGAAGTGGCTCGATACAAGAAAGGGATACTCATTTCACAAAGGAAGCATGTCCTTAATTTACTTGAGGAAGCAGGGTTACTTGAAGTAAGACAAATACACCAACGGACCCGAATGTCAAACTTAGGAGATAGGTTTGAAGATCCTAAACGGTATGGGAGATTCGTTGGTAAGCTTAACTACTTTGTTGTGACTCGTCCAGACATTGCTTTTCCCGTAAGTGTAGTAAGGCAATTTATGGCTAATCCGACTGTTACTCACTAGAATGCTTTGATTCGGATAGTGAAGTACTTGAAGGGGGCGCCTAGTAGAGGGGTCTTCTACACAGATCAAGGGCACACACGGGTTGAGGCCTTAATGGATGCTGATTGGGCTATGAATTTGGGATGTGTTAGTCCCACTGGAAAGAAATAAGCTAGAGGGGGGGGGGTGAATATCTTATTTAGATTTTAAAACTTTTAGACTATATTCAAAACTTCTTCGTATGGATAAGCAAGCTTTGTTTGAAAAGCTGCTGCGGAATTTTGATCCAACTGAAGTCTTAACTACTCAAGCTTCTTTCGCTTATTATTTAAGTAAAGATTCTTTGAGCATGTAGCCTAACAGAATGTATATCAAGCAATGTAAAGCTGTGAATGATAGAAGCTTAGAGTATTGTGTGTTTGTGGGTGGAAACTTGGTCTCATGGAGGAATAAGAAACAAAGTGTAGTGGCAAGGTTAAGTGCGGAATCTAAGTATTGTGCGATGGGCCAGACTACCTAGAACTCATTTAGGTACAACACTTCTTGAAAAAAATTGGATTCGAAGTGACTTTACCGATGAATTTGTGGTGTGATAACCAAGCTGCCATGCATATTGCTAGCAACCCAACTTTCCACGAAAGAACAATACATATAGATCGATTGTCACTTATACGTGAAAAGATTCGGCACGGACTTATTTCCACTTCATATGTTCGTACGGGAGAACAATTAGCTAATTAGTGCATTAAAGTATAAGCAGAGTAAGGGTAAATTATATTAATTATATTTGTAATAAGCGGGGCATGAAATATATATGCTCCGGCTTGAAGGGGAGTGTTATGAATGTAGGGACATGTGGTATTATAGTGAGTGTGAGGTGAGAGTTGTAAATATGTGCGTGTGGTAATATATCAAGTGTAATATGATTTGATATGATGAAGTAAGGAATATAGGGTTACACCCTTTCTCTCAACCCATTACTGTTCCTGTTCCTTGATGCAAAATTACACTATGATTGTAGTTGTAAGTCATGCTTGATACTATGCAATTCACCCGCACACATTTCTACTAAATGAGGCTTCATCGCTAGCTTTTACAAATTTATACATGTTCAAAAAACTTGTGCTCCAATAGCCATTATTTTTCAACTCTAATCGTTTTCTCCGTGATTCCAATTCCATCGAAACATATCAAAAATCAAAATTACAATAAACAAAATTCCATCAATATAATTTATGAATTTTGAAACAGTAAAAACATATCTTCCAGAGGGAACGTGTCGGAAGCCGATGCAAAAGGTGCAAAATGCAATCCTCCCCATCTCCCGTCCATATCCTAAACTACATTTTCACTTTGGCGGACCCCAACTAGTTTTATATTTGGAGTCAGGATGTAGGTGACTATGAAAGTAATATCACCATTTGTTACGGTCACACATGGCAAGGGATTGTTATATGTTGGCATAAAAAGAAAGGTTCCGCCTGTAGCAATCCATAAGAATTAGTAGCTATCTCAAAGGGATAGAATCTGAGATATTGTACACCACTTGGCTTCCTTAGTAGTTATACTGTTGATGGAAAGGTTACGCTTATTAGTTCCCAACAGAGGTCTTCTTGATGGAAATCAATTTGGCCTTCTACAATGAATGCGTCTATAATAACTCAAAAAGGTAGTTTACAAATGAGCTGATTTTTGTGGAAATCCCTTTTCTTTTAAATGATGATCAAGAGATAAAATAAAATTATCTTCTCTATTTTAGATTTGGTGTTATATGGCTTCTGCATCAACTTGACTGTACTTCGATTTCTAACTAAAATTTCATAACTTGTAATTTCAGCTTCATGCCATTTTTTGCCCTCAATCCCAAATAGCTATTACCAACTATTAGGTGATTGTTACTCCTCCAGAACACCAAACATTCCACATCAAATGTTCCAGCTGAAATAAGAATGTGGGAAAAGATGAGTACTGATAATAACATTCGCCATTAAGCATACTTCTTCCATCAAGCTTTTCATCGCATTCAATGTTGGATAACAAGGTCATTCAACATGCTATTTTCCTAATTGTTAACAATTAGTTATTAGGTAGGGGTACCTTGATTAATTAATTAACTATGGGCATTTAGTCTTTGGTAGTGTAAGTTTATGTTTTTATGTGTTTTAAGAGAATTGTCACAGTACCACCTACATACATAATCACAAAGAAGAAGTATGAGAGGGAGAACAAAAACAGCAGGACAGAATCAACAAATACTTCAAATCCTAGAAGAGTGATCTCTCTTATTTTCCCACAAGTTACTCCAACGGTTGGTCAAAGCTTAGAACCTCATTGGGATCAAATGTCCTGAACCACGACCACAACAATCTTTGCAATTTCGGCCAGGGATGACCAAAAATCATAGTACCTTCTGTTGGAAGAGAGAACAAAGATAATATCCAAATATTACTGAGTTTTAAAAATTACCATGGGTTTTAAGAAAACTATTACTTCCGAGAATGCCTTCAGCTATAACAACTCCGCTGCAAAAAGCAAAACACACCCTCAGTTATCGAATAATAAAACACATAACATACTGTTATAGACAAATTTAGATGTCATTCTATAACAATTAATATATTTTACATATAGTGTCGATATATATATATATATTTTACATATGGAAGTGCCCCGCCCTCCCTCCTCCCTCCCTCTATCTATCTATCTCAAAATGTTGGTACATTGTACTAGATGCCGACATATGGCATGACCATCCATTTCGTTCATCTGATCAATCATTGCCCTTTTCCCTTACTAAACCAACGCAATAAGATAGTGGAGTGCCAGAAAAATGCTGAAGCAATCACTTACCTCAAAATAAAAATAAGTGTATTAGCAATATAAGCAACCATTTCCCTGCAAACAAATGGCAGAAACATTAATACAGCCCAACTATTAGGTCAACATAATAAGGAGATGATTGAAAACCCTGCTGTGCAGCACATAAAATGCTGAAACACAATAATGATGAAAAAAATGCATCCTCAATTGAAAGTTTGGCAAGATACTCCGGTTATGATTATGGTGTGAACTACGAACTTACCAACAGTTAGATTATCAATGCCTCATTTGATACCCTGATGTGCTGTGCTTGATTCATAACTTACAAGGCTGATTAAGTGAATGAACTTTCAAGGTTTTTAATTGATAGAAAAGGAAGACTACATTAGTAAAAGGGAAAGCTAACATTTGCCCTAAGCGCACATTTTTTTGGTTTTTTTTTTAAAGGTTGGAGGGGACATACACCTTACCCCAACCCTTATTTTTTTATTAAATAGGTCTTACAATAGTAACAAGTAGGGTTAAAGCCAGGAGTTATCTTCAACAAGATATAATTTCTCCTCACTATCGATCGTCTCTGACGAGACTTGAACCCTTAACCTCGCGTTAGGAAAGAGAAAGAGATACTGATAGACGAAGTGGCCTTCAGTGCCTAAGTGCACAAGTTGAGAACCCATTTATAGTACCTTTTGTTTTGAAAACTACCCTACTGGAAATTGTGAAAGCGAGATTGTCCGGACAAAGTTGCACACAATAAGTGATCGGAACATGTTAGCCAAACCCAAGAACATATGAGCTGAAAAGTATGAAGATAATCCCATCAAAGCAAGGGAGAAAAGAAAGCCCAAGAAAAAGATAGCTTTCAAATCTTGAACCCCTTCTCGAAGTCCAAAGGGAGACCATCAATGCCACTCTACCCCATCGAAGAGATCAATACAAAAGCTGATCCTTTGAGTTTTTGTTGGTCCTGCGCCAAAGACCCGCAAACAAACAGTATTACCACAATAACTAGCATCTATATCTCTTGGCCAACACCTCTTAACTCAAATATAAAGAAAAGCCTATATAAGAATTGTTACAAACAGCCCAGGAACCCTTGCAATGAAGGAATAAATGGGGACTAAGAGAACATATTCACATAACACAAATGTCGGGGGGAAATCCCCATGTAAGGGTCTACCATCCTTGATAAACATCATCAGTAGTGAGTTTAGTAAGAACTGACGAGTGTAAATTACTACACTTATCTGGGTCCCTTAAATAGTTTTTAGGGTTTGATTAGTGTTGTTGTTTATATTTTCAGGACGGCGGTCATTAGAGTTATTTGAGAAAAGTACAGCAAACGAAGGGAAGAAAGTGCAAAGAAAGTAAGCTCAGGGATTGAAGAGATAAATCCACAAAGCTTGTAGCATGGATACCGCCAAAGGGGTGGGTGCACGGAAAAAACAAAATGAGCAAAGAGTAATCTTAATTAATGAACTTCCGCTAATTGTGATGAGAGCCCGCACATACTACATCTCACCTATTCGATACAAGTCAATCTTCTTCTTAATCACCATGTCATATCGTATGTAGCTCACCCGGAAAATGCCTAGGTCATCTACCAACAACAAGGGAGATGTTGCTAAAACCAAATTACCAAGTGTTAAAAATCCTTAGGTTCACAAACACTATCCCATGCAACCAAACAATCTCTCCTCCCTTTCTCCACAAACTCCCATAAAAGATCTTCTAAATCCTTTTTATACGGTCAATCATACTAACTCGACTATTGAAGACATATTTGCAGGGGGACACATAGCATGCAGGCTCTAGAAAGTAATCCCACAACCTCCGAAGGAGGAAAACATTCAATTAGGCACACGTCAAACCTTCTCGCTTCCTTCTCAATGATAGAGTCCCAAAAGGCCATGACTCTTAAATTCCCCTCAAGAGTGCCCTCTAAATAAGAACAAAGGCCAAGACAATACCTCACACTCTATCGTGGTGACATAAGACTTAACATCCCAATCATCAATATGGGTACAAGCTAAACCGCATATGGCGATATTGATCTTAAGCCCAAATATGGGCTAAACTATCTGGAAAATAATAAGAGAGCGATATGAAAAAAGTTAATTTTTGATGAATGATTAATATTTTGATTAATGAACTTCCATAGATTGCAATGAGTGTGCCATCGCACACTAAATCTCAACACCCATTTTGATGCATGCCAAACTAGCACTAAATCACTTTATGCAAAATTGCATGCACTCATTGAGAAAATGCTGCCATACATCCACAAAATGGGGAGATGTTAATGCACACCAAACTTCCAAGAGTCAAACCCTTGTCTTTCTTAGGTTCTACAATGTATCCCATCCATCCAAATGATGTTACAGAAAACCAAATTCCTTTGAGCCAAAACCCAGTCCTCCTTAGGTTCACACACATTTATCCCATGTAACAAAAGATCTAGCTTCCCTTATTCATCTCACTCCCATAAATACCTCTTGGATCTTCTTTTAAAGGCCGATTATACTAACGTAATTATTAAGATACATTAGAAGTGAAGAGGTATACTGAGCATGGAGGCAGAGCAGGCAAGAGAGTAATCATATATCGAAGGAATAGAATGCTCAATTCGATGCATGAGAAGCCTCCAAGCAACCTTTGTCACAACAGTGTCCCAAAAGGCCATGACACTTGAATTCCTTCCAAGGATTTAAGAGTTAGCATTCAAATCATCTATATTGAAACGAGGTAAGCCGCACTTGGGGGATGGATCTTAAGTAAAGTAAAACTAAAAGAAAGGAGAAAAGATCCTTTGTAGTCCCAACTAACCAATAAGCCACTGAAATCTCTCAATACCAGCAATTTTCGTAGTTAATCCTTTGGGGAGAAAGGTTTTTGAGATTCTCATTAGGCCTTTGTCTATTAAGGAGTGGAAGTTTCTTTCCCCTAGTCGGGCCTCTAGGTGTATCATACTACAATGGATTCTCATGTTACAGGTGAGAAAGAGGTAGTTCAGAGTTTGTCCTCTCTTTCAATTTAAGGTGTGTAGAGTATGTGACACTAGAGGTTAACATCTATCTTTCATTACTAAACATGCAGCAATGAAGAACATTATCAAGAGATGCAAAGGAAGCACTTGAGAGGATTGTACTAAAAACGTGAATACGCCCAACATTCGTCGAAAAGTTTATTTGGTTGTTTCCATTTTAGGATTACACAAATTGTGCAATTTGGGACTTGTATATTTCTGAGTAAATTTGGTAGTTATTGGGTCAGTCCTTTAATCATGGGATTGTTCTGATTTATGGCCTTTGGAGATTTGATTAGGGAAATATCAAAGTTTCGGGTTTTATGATAATCAGGAGTTGTAAATATTCCCACCAATTTTACCTCTAAAAACAAATACAGCAAAGAATTAAAGTTACTTTCTATAGAAAACTAAAATAATAACCTCAATAATCTAAATAAAGAGCCTTCTGCAGTTCTCTTGGAAGATTGGATCAATGAGAGCATATAAATGAAGCCAGATGAGCATCAGCTTGAGCAGCGAGTCTGACAGCAACCTAATTTTGTTCTCTAAATACATGAGTAAATAAGACCTTGGCCAAGAGCTTTACACTGATTTCTACTGAATTACTGATTCAGTGAATAATACACAGAAGTTATACCCAATTATTCAACATGGTATCACAGCTCTAGGGACAAACCCTAGGAGTATTTCTTTCCCAGCAGCTTCGTTGCAGCCAACATTTTCATTGGCCTTTGTCGCCCAATCTTTCCATTTGGTCCTTGTTTCTGATGTTACTTAAAGGGAAAAAAGCTACTCATTTAAGAGAATATCAAATGCTTAAACTTCCTTATAAATTTTACTCCTTTTTTGGCCTAAAAGTGAACTAGAGACATATAAGATGCTCTCGCCCGTGAGGTCTTGGGTTTAAGTCATCCCCCTTGCCGTTGTTTCCTTATATTGTATGTGCAAGTTTGACACTACAGTCCTGATGCACCTGCTCTGTGGTTTACCTCTCCACGTGTGATCATGGTTCAGGTGGTTTTTAAAGCATGACAACATTGTTGTGCCTTGTATATAAGAGCTTAAGCTTTGAGATGAGTTGGTAGCTTATTAGAGATACTTATGGCCGAGGATTTAGTAATCACTTTGAAGGTTAAAGTGAGGAGAATGTGCAGACATCAACCTAAACATTCATCAAAATGAAAAAGATTACCGAACTTGTTCACTTAAATTGAATTAGAAATAAAAGAAATTGGGATAACTCAAACCCAAGAACTTGTGTAGCGAGAGTTCTAATACCATGTTAAGTTACAAACTCGGCTAATAGCTTTTAAAGAGGGGACCCAACATGTATATCATACTTTGGTAATTGCAAAAGGAAAAAAGCCGGATTTCAAACAGAAAGTGGAGGATATACCAAAAGTGATGTAAGCTCTGCTGACCATCACCCTTGAAAGCAGTTCTAGCAACTGCAGCATAGAACCTGTTGTATTTCTAATATTAGTGTCCCTTTTTACGTAACTTGCACAATTGACTGTGAAATCTGATCAACTTACATCCCAAGAGTCATCACAGTCAAAACACCAGAAACATCAACCCCCTCTTGAGCCTATCATTGGAGAACAAGCAATTAGCATCTTACATAAGAGGTAAACAAACAAAGCTTGTAAATAATTGCCCATACTAAGATGTGTAAACAAATACAAAAGCAGCTACGTAATGTCTTCGCTCAGAAGAAGTAAAAAGAATTGATGTGATAAGGCTCACAAAAAACTCATCAAACAATGATGGACTCCATCAACCTTTTGAATGATCTTGAAAATGAAAGATATAATTAATATGAGATAAGCGATTGAGAATAATGAAGTAAAATAACTCTAAAGTTACTGAAAAGCAAACAAGGCTCGGTATGTTTGAAATACTACAGTTTACGCAAGGCGTGAGTTTGTGACTGTACGAAAAAGAAAACATAAATGAATCTCTTTCTTTAGTTATCATGGAAAGGAAGAAGAAGGTGAAGCAAGATAAAAACCAGCATAAATATATAATATTCCTCCGCCGAAATGCCTGAGACTCACACCTACAAAAACTAGTGATCGACCCCTATGTCGCAGGGTTGACTACTACCACAGAGGAAATTCGTGCAACATCCCAAATTATCTGGATAATTATGACAGAGTAAGCATAAACCGAACAACAGTCGTGCGAGATCGGTGAGGGGTTCTGGTTAAAGGTCATGTAACACTAACCTCAAGGATCTGAAAAGCATACTTTACTAATCACAAAATTTTAAATTTTAAATAAATTCAGCAGCCATTTTCCTACAACTTAGTCTTACTTGTACCTGGTAAAAATCATAAAGGAGGTAAGTTAGACTCTAAACAAAAATTTCTTTTGACTAACAAAGGAACAAGAAGACTAGTTAAAGATTAGAGACCACAAACACAAAGTCAGATCGTAAGTCTTCAATTTTGTTCAATTAAATGTCATGGTAAGGAATTAACGGTGAGCTAATTTCTTAAATCTCATTCCCGGCTCCCTTCCTGAATTAATCTCCTCCCCCGGTGTCCCCACTCTTCTTCTTTATTCTCTTTTGCTGTCCTCCATTAATAATGACTCCAATAAACCACCCAAATAGCACCCTATAGTAATTTTAGGATTTATATTGCCTTTGGAATCTAAATTCTACAAGGACACCTCAATTACCTCTCAAGCCATGGCTCCATCACATGCAAACCCTTCCTCCTTTAACTCGTGCAGCAGAGTTCAAGAGTAACTCAGCCAACTGGTCACTTTTGGAAGTCCAAGGTTCCCCCATAAGTTGAAGGCTTTTGCTCAACATGTTAAATACCAACTTTTGTTGCCAGAGACCCAGTAAGGCCATTTCTGCAGTCACTGTGTCCTCCGCAGGGGTCATAATGAGACTTGTGAGCAGCTTTTCTTCCATAGTTAGTTGTTCTGCTTCTCTTTATTTAAAGTAACAATTGGGTTTTCACTTGTTCAGTGAAATCCATGCGCATGATTAGTTTTACAGTTTTGGCCTCAGCAAGGAAGAAAAGGATTTATGTCAGTACATGGTCACTGGTCACCTATGGTGCATTTAGATTCAGAGGTATGCTTGAAGTTTCTCATCCGCTTGTCTCTGGGATACAGTGTTTGGAGCTTTCAGAGGAGTGCCCGCTGTAGATATTTCAATAGATTGGAGCCGCAGCTGACTAGGCTGTAGGTCTCATTACTCTCTTAATTTTCTTGTTCACTATTTTTGCTAAAAGGATAGCTTGTTTGCTTCTTTTCTTTTTATTTTGTATTATTTATACTTGGGACTCTTGATCTAATAAAGTTCCTCTCTTTTCCAAAAAAAATAAAAATAAAAATAAAATAAAGTTGAGCATGTTTATCCGTTAACAAAATTATGCATGAACAAACCAAGGGGGGTGAATACAAGACAATGGCTCTTCGAAAACACTTGGCCAGAGGTTGACTCCTCCAGTTCTGCTGACCATACAGCGAATCTCCCTTGATGCTCTATCGATGCTACGGAAAACTTTCAGTGTTTTTCTTGCCGGCAGAGGTTGGTGGTAGGGGGGAGGCGGGTGAGACGTATATTTTTAGGAGGCAAGAGGCGGGCGACCGAAAGGTAAGCAAGGTGACAATAAAGGGGAAATTTTAAGAATATATATTTACCCATATAATATACTATAACAAATCTCAAAAAGACAAGTTTAAAATGATAATAAATCTTGAAGTTAAGGTCATCTATGGTATCAATAGCATAAATTTCAACACCCAAACTTACGGTTGTAACACAAAAGAAACTTTTAGTTGCAGATAACATCAAACATAGCTAGATGCGTTTGAAAATCAACTTTTGAATTATGCTTCAAAGGCACCGGAACCAAGACAACCAATGATAAAAAGAAAGAGAATGGCAAACAATTCCAGTAAGATATAACTAGATTTGCCTTGAATTTGACCTAGGTCTAGCTCGAATCTGAGGTTTTCTGGCGAGTTAGCACAATGATGATTGAGAGGAGCACCTTGACCTTCGAGCCTGAGGCGAGTTTGAGGCATCCAAGGCGATCACCTCGCCCAAAAAGGCAAGCATCAGCCCGCCTGCACATGTGAGGCGATAGACCCGTCTCAGGTGTAAAAAGGCGAGGTGGGCGAGCGCCTTTCACAAATATGACCAGAGAGAGAGCACAGGTCCTTACTCGACGGTATTGAGATCGAAGCACATCATACTCTTTCTCCAAGCCTGACATCTAGCGAAACATCAATAGTTTCACATTGGGCTCTCATCTCCTCTTCATCATTGGAAAGGGGCGTAGCGGTATTAAAGTCCGCCACTCTTAAAAGCATAATAATAAGCCACAATACTGCACCCTTTTTGACTAGGCGATGAACTTCCTGTGACAGGTTATATACCCTATTTAATTTACTTGAGCCTGAAAACCATCTGTGCAAAAGATCCCAGAGCTCCTTAACAGTTATACCACGCTGCATAGACAAGATAAACCGGCGACCGATGCAATTCACAATCCTGGAGAATAACATCTTATCATTATCCATCCATGTCTTAGCGTGTTTGCATCGGTAGGACACTTCTCAAAAAGATGATCGTCTCTGCCTAAACGACCCATATTGATCAGTATAAGGAACCTCCATTCAGCAAAATTGGACCCATCCAATTCTAGTATGACATCAATTAACCTAGTCTAAGTTGACACCACGGTTACATTTTGCCCTAGACTGCTTTCCTCGGTTATACCTTCTTCAATTGACATATGAATACCTCTGTCAGACAATATCAACCAAACACAATCGCAAATTAACCCGAAAGCAGCTACACAATGAAATCCAGCAACCATATAAAAAACAAAACGGATCAGATTGAGATACTGCACTAACGCCTGACACGCCTCCTCTGACCAGCGTGTGTCACCGGAAACTCGACCCCTCTGACCGGCAGTCTACTCCGGTGGTTTCGCCTGTCCCCTGCAAACTCAGCCCTGGCCTCGAATCCAGTATCCGATCATTCAACAGTAGTCAATCAGTTATGCATTCTGACAACGTCTGATTAGGGGGGGTTTTCTTGTTATTAAAGGTTTAGGGTTTAATAACGGTTTCTGATACCATGTAGTTGACGATATGAGAGAGATAGAGAGAGAGAGAGAGAGAGAGAGAGAGAGAGAGAGAGAGAGAAAGAAAGAAAGTGTTTAGAAAAAAGAATCTTAATTTATTGATACTAAGGATACGGCAATATATACCGCGTAGACAAATCCCAATTTACATACCATCCCATACTAAATACTCTTATAAAAAGATTAAAGGAGATTTATGGAAGTGTACAACATAGGTTTGACTTGTCAAATGAATAATTCTATTGAACGTAGGGAGTCGATAAAAACAATAACAACCTTCATTATGATATGATAAGGAATGTTAACATGATAATACATTAATATAAACTGATGGTTTCCCAAGTTTTCAGTAGTTCAGTACCGTGAAATAAGCAATGTAGGCCACGGCAACTGTCAATGTAATCTCTATTACTGTGTCATTGAATATAAACCCAAGCCAGAAAACAGATGCCAGTGCAAATACAAGACCGATCCCTACACTGGGGCAATGATGGAATTTATCAAACCAATATATATCTGCCACCACTATAGATTAGGGGTAAGTGTACCTACGCTCCAAGAGATACTTGTGCCAAAAATTTGATTACTGTCCCCCAATTAAAGCTCCAGCCCATTACCATACGATAGAATAGTTGATAGACCACAATTGCAGTCCTGAATATAAGTAACACATCTTGTTCAAGGATAAATTGTCATGGATCTGACCATTAATGAAACAATTTGGAAGGAGAAAATACATATTCATGCGACTTAAAGATAAATAGTACCGAGAAGTTTCAGCACACAGAACGATAAAGTAAAGTAATTGCCAATTCATACCCATCATTCATCAAGGATTCTCCTTCAATGATAGTGCTTAGTTTCTTGGTAGCACCAAGCTCTTTTAATAGAGCCACCACAGCAACGGGGTCAGTAGCACTGAGAAGTCCTCCAAGAAGTAATGACGTTTTCCAGCTCCAGTCATATGGAAAAATAAGCTACAGTTTCTTATCAGTTTTTTTGACAAGAATATTATTAACCAGTCTCAACAATCAAAAACAAAAGAACCTAAACAGCAAACCTTTAAAGCAGACCCAAGAAAGAATGTCGAGATGAGAACACCAGGGCCAGCAAGTAGAAGCATTTGTACCATACACCTCTGCATAGGGTGTTAAGGGGGAAGAGGACCCAAGAACTTGATTCAGAATTCATAAGACATCAAAACTTGAAGTAGGGAACATTAAAGAATCTAACAAAATAGCAAGCAGATAGTGGAAGCAAGATAAGAACAAAGACCACTGTCCTTCACGATTTTTTATAGATAACCACCTTAAAAATAAAAACATAATAACTTAAAGTTTAGATGTAGAGAAGAGAATAGGACGTGTAGAATAAGATGCTGCAACCTAAACTGGTTTGGCACAAATATATATATAATAAAACAACTAACAAATAGATCCCTACACTTTTAACTAATACCATCCTAATAATAATACTTATATCTAACAGATCAGAAAGGGCGAGCAGAGAATAGCTATATTTCTTTAGTTTTCTGAATTATTAATTTATATGTGACCCCATATAGGTGAATGAAATTGCTTACATGTTATGCTGGAGATTCTGAATTAGCATACCTAGGGTGAATTAGTAGGTGAGATTTAAAATCCACGCTGGTTCACTACCGGCGGCTCTTATGGCCGGCCTCCGGCCACCGGATCCATTATCCGTGGTTGATCCATGCACGATTCCATCATTAGTGTAGCCTTCACACATCATAAACGCTAGAAATGAAATTATTGAGTCTTCAATCAACCAACAGCAGCAGGCGCGCCAGCAACAGCAGCAACCGGCGCTTCAGCAGACTTTAGCGCCGCCTCCTTTGGTGGTGTCTACATCTTCTACTCTCCAAGAGGGAAACCGTAGCGCACAGTCTAATGACGGTGCAATTAATCAATCGGCTGCTGCACACCAACAACCTCAATCATATGCAGCCGCCATTACTACAAAGCCTATGGTGGTATTGTCTAATCCTTGTTTCAAACAAGCCCTAGCCGACATAGCCATCCCTAATAGACCACGAATATTGGTCAACAATGAACCTGCGATTCTTTTCTCGGCTTTGGAGACGTCACAGTTGATCGAACAGCTCAGGAACATCGTGATTCTTAAATATTCTGTTGGGCGGCCACCTCTTGTTGACATTAGATCCCATATACAAAACTCATGGAAGTTGAAGGGAGATTTCGTGCTTGGATTGATGGATCCAAGACACATTATGGTTAGGTTATCCTCGGATGAGGACCTCATTCGAGCGTTGTCAAGGGAAGGGTATGTGATTAATGCGTGTATGTATCGGACCTTTGTTGGTCATAGGAGTACGAATTCAAGCGAGACAGTCCTAAGGTAGTGGTTTGGATTTGATTACCGTATTTGCCTTTAACCTGTTTTTTTTGTTCCTTCATTCTTGAAACGCATTGGTAATGGGATTGGTTCCTACCTACGGGCATATGATAGAATGTTGTCGTTGAGCCAACAAATGTTCGTTTGTGTGTTGAATTGGGAGTCTCGGCTGCATTGCCATCTAGAATTTGAATTGGAGAGAAGATGGTTATTGGCAAGAGGTGGTTTATGAGGGGAATATAAAATATTGCATGCAGTGTGGTCTTATGGGACACGTGAAGGAGGAATGTAGGAAATTTCTCTTAAAGATTCATGGCTCGGTCTCTCACGCCAAGGATAATCAAGGTAAAAGTATTAGTAAGGAAACAATTGATGTTCCTCAAGCAATAGTCCTAAGTTACCACGGAAAAAGCAGTGATCATTTCCAATAAATTTGATTCTTTGGTAATTGAGGATGAATCGGAGGAGGTCGATGAAGATTTGTTGATGGAATCTCAAGAGGAAATAGGGGGTAATATTGCTAACTCGAGTAGGGACACAGCTAGAGCAATGCTGGAAGCTTCATCCAAGGGAACGGAGGGTCAGCGCCTGAACGGCATGCCCGAAGCCTCAGCAGCATCCGCTGAGCCCCAGGTGACTGAGCCTTCAGCAGCCCCAACTGAGGCCTCCATTGAGCAGGTGACCCAGAAAACGAAAATTGACCAGCATGGTGGGAAAGATGATGACACAGGTTTGAAGGCAGACAAGGGGGAAACACTGGGAGCAGCATCAAGACTCTAATCTCTATCGGTCTGATCCTCAATACAATCTATCGGACACAGAAGAATTCATGGTTCGAAAAGAAAAAGGCAGAGTAAAACTCAAGCGCTTGGAGCTTCAAAAGGAATGTCAGTCGGTTGACAACAAGTTGAAAGAGACGGACGATGAATTCATAAAGTGTTGTAAGAAAATGATCTCCAAAAAGAAGAAACAAAAACATATGTAAATGTAGGACAACATAAGAGTCACTCGAGCAGTTTTTAAAAAGCAGTTTTTATGACAGCCGTGGGTCAAAGAGGATTGAGCAGCTTTTGTAACCTCTTTTGGGCATTTCATTTTGAGCATTTCAGAAGTTTTCTTTAGAGGTAAAGATATATCAAGAGTGTCTCTTGAAAGTCCCCCTCCTTTTATGTTTTTTTCTGAAATTTTAATAAATCTCATTAATTTAAAAATAAAATAAAATAATACTTATATCTTCTAACACTCCCCCTCAGGCTTGAACATAGATATTTATCATATCTTGTCTAGCTTGGTACAAAATAAAGCGAATCTCATAACACTCCCCCCTGAAGCTCATTACAGTTGAAATGGACTCTTACAAATGACAGAACTTATTACTCCCTCCGTTTCGTTTTAATTGTCCTCGATAGTGACATGTTGTGAGAGCTCTATGTCGCTTTCAGGACAATTAAAACGAAACGGAGGGAGTACTAAACAAGAAATAACTTTTAACTTAAAGGCACAAAAAACAAATTAAATAGCAGAAAGTAGGAAGCAACAATCTCATCAACCTACCATTCACCACCTTTACCAAACAATCCCTCTCCCTACGAAACACATTCTCTCCCACAATACCCTTCTCCGAGGATATTCAATCTTTCACCATAAAACCGGAATCCACTGATATGGGCCAACCTGCCCAAACAGCCTTTCTCCGATACGAATTTCGAGATCCAACAAATTGACCAACCGGTAAAAAAAAACCCTTCTTCCGTACACACTCCGGGATCCACTGAGTTAGCCAACTTGCTGAAACAACCCTTCACCGGTATACTACCCCGGGATCCACTGATTTAGCCAACTTGCCAAAAGAGCCCTTCTTCAGCACACACTGATTTGACAACATGTCAAAACCTCCAAACAACCCTCACAATTGACCAAACTGTCAATCTGAACCTCCAACTTAATCTACTTGCCAAGTAGATACCAAATCATCAATCATCGAATAGACTTAATTGTCTATCCGATTCTCCAACTTGACCACACTGTCAATTGAACTACACATCATACCAAATTACGCCTTCACCCAAACAGTAGGATGAAATAGCCGCACCATAGTAAACCAATCCTGATCTCGAAACCTAGTAAAACCCTTTCCTCCTTTGTCGAATAGAAAACCACATATAGTCGACTCCAACTATATCAATACAGGATCGGAACTCCCAACATCTAGAAAACTATCTCATTCGTTTAATCCGATTGTTTCCTCCGCCATTTCAGCCGGACATCTGAACCTTAGGTCTATCTCCGACCAGCAATCACCCAGATCCTGTACCGGTGTGTAGAGCAAAAAACAACAAATCCGACGAAACTAAAACACCGAACACAAACCATTCATGAGATTCCATGAGTACGTTCCACTGTTTTGTTTTGCCTACTTCAACCTCCATACAAATTCACACAAACCAGCTACAGCTATGCCAAATTACAAGGCAGCAACACAATTAGAAAGTAGCAGCGATAAGAATGAAGAACGAACCAGAAAGCCTACTATCAGATCTGAACCACATAAAAGAACACTACCGAACTAAAACACCAACAAAACACATCAAAGACCATTACAGATTGGAAAATAACACGCAGAACACCGACTCTTCTGGAGCCGATGCAAGAGATATCAAATCATAGCACTCAAAACTCAAAACCAAAGAACAGTGCTGATTGAAACCAGCAAATAACTTCACTGACCTTCCGATGGATACTTGAAGACTTCACAAACCCCATATTCTTGCACCAATTATTAAAAACACCCACTAACTCCTAAATCTACTTCGCTGAGCTAGCATAAGCTTCAAACACCTTCAGCAATCCCGATACTTCATATCCAAATACCGGTCCAGCAAAATTGCCTTAACCTCACATATATTAGCATACAGCTTGAACTCTCCTGCATGATAGAGTACAATGCCACCAGCACAATCCTACTATTCCTAGCCAAGCCAGTCTGCTGACACGACAAAACCCTATCCAACAGCCTCTTAAATAGTTTTGATCAGCCTAGATAATTGCTGATCAAAGTCTAAACAGTGCACTTTCTACACCAAATACTCAACCAACTTTGTTGATATCAGTCCCTAACATCCAAACTATCTCTCCCAGTCCAAAGCCTACTCTCATCTAATGTCCAAATATTATGCAGAAACACAAGCAAACTCGCAACAATATATGAAGAAGCCCTAGCTTTTTTTACTTCAGTATCAAACACAAAATTAACCGGCTCAGTGATGTTAAACCACAAATTTGATTTTACTACAGCCTAGTCAGGGAATTCCGACCCTGACCCACCAAAAATCTCGCCAGAACCAATCCGGAATCTATGCCGGAATGTCACCATCATTAGCACCTTCATCGGAAACCTTGCTTTACCAAGACAGCCACTATTCCACCTTTAGATCTTCCGTTTTGTGACCTCTTGCTTGCCTTCACAGCCGTCAGCCACACGAAACCCTAGAAGTCTTCAATTACACGAAACCCTGGAAGCCTTCAACTGCACGAAACCTTGGCACATCCACACACTTTTTTTTTCCACTTGAATCTAATCCACAAACAACGATCAATTTGAATCTCCATGCTATAATTCATGAACTAAATCTTGACACCTTCAAGACCCGACCCCGGCACCAGCTTTAGGTATGGCTGATGCCTCCGTCGAGTGAGGCTCTTTTCTTGCTGTTTACCAGTTCTTCGGATGGCTCTGATACCATGTAAAGTTTAGAAGTAGGAAAGAGAATAGAATGTGTAGAAAGAGGTCGTAACCCAAACTGGTTTGGCACAAACTTTTATAGTAAAATAGCTTACAGACGGACCCCTACACTATTAACTAATACAATCCTAATACTAATACTTATATCTTCTAACAATAATGATGGCATTGAAGATGGGAATTGCACCTCAGCTCTAGTTCCTAGCTTAGAAAAGTTATGATTCTCCATATTCCACTGCTTTAAATTGAGCGTAGCATCAAAACTTATCGAATAGAATAACATGCTTGTCTTATGTCACTTTTGTTTGCGACCTAGTTATCAAAGACGAATAGTGCACCCAAGGAAGAAAGACCGCTGGAGCCTCAAGCAAGAGGGGTCGGGCTCCATGCAAGTGAGTCACATAATTTAAAACAATTGAAATTAAATAATGAGTAAGCATTTTCTAGGACTGGGATTGACAATGCATTCGTATATACTTCCAAGCTGGATCTTCTCTTGTGCTAGTTTTGGTATCAATTGCATCTCAAATCCTAAAGAGAATAAGCAAAGAAATAAAATTTGTGCTCGGCTGGCATTGTACAAAAGGTAACTTTATAAATAAATAATATAGAAGAGTAAATAAAAAAGGAAGTTGATTTATGATGTATTTATTGAAGATTAACCCTGGTTCAAAATAAAGATTGAGTTTCACAAAAAAAATAAAACAATAAATAAAAAAGAAAAGAAAAACAAACGCACAAACCAAAGAGAATAAGAAACTAAAGCTTTTTCAGAAAGAAGCAGATTAGTGAAGTTCAAGAAGAAAGAAAAAGGAGAAGAGAAAAGACCAGTGGAGTTCAAGAAGATAGAAAAGGAAGAGGAGCAGAAGAAGAGTAATCATCGGTCACCACCACCTAAAAGTTTGCTCGAGGCAGAAGTTAACTTGGAGGGAGTCACAGAACTGAGAGGTTTCTGTTTGGGTCTTGGGATATTGTTTTGATCATATTAGGGCATTTTCAAATTATGGGTTTTTGACTGAGCAATTATTTAGTGTTATTCACGAACACTGACCAGCATGTAAACAAAAAATACACCTTTCTAATTGTTGCATATAAGGTGTTCTCAATAGGCGAGTGTCGCTGAGTCTTTTAACCTCGCGCCTAGGCTCAAAATCCCCTTGCCTCTTGGAGATAGAGAGCCTTGGCCAAGGCGAGACACAAGAGAGCGTGCCTCATTTGAGCCTCGTGGCCTGAGGCACGCTTTTAACAACTATGGGTAGTGGAATTGATAATCTTACCTATTAGGAAGAAAGACATTTTATTTGTCTTTTTTGAACAGAGAAAAAATGTATTGATTTGAAGCCCGAAAAAAGAACCACTGAAGTAAGTGCAAGAAAAACAGAGAAAAAACTGTCAGGGTAAGGCATTATCCAGAAAAAGCCTACTGCACATAAATACTGAATAGCAACTCTTGCGGTTTGCATGAAGCTGAAGTCCACAAGGAAGCCAGAAAAGCACTGACCAACCCAGGATTTGTGCCGAAGGGATAAAGAGATAAATTTAGCATAATTATTCAAAATAAAATTGAGTGATGGAACTGAATTGTTCAGAGATCCAGTATTTGTAATAGAGAGAGGGTACAACAATACGGGATTCTGTAGAAACCTGTTGAGGGGGCAAAAGTATATATCTCATAAGAAATAACCTAATCTTTAAACGGGAAATGTTACAATCCTTTGCCCTTGGAAGGATGGGGCCACCACAAGACCATCCCAGATTCATAGTGCAGCGGGGAGAAAAAAAAACAATTTGTTTTTAAAAGTTAAAACATCTACTCGGGAAAATCCTGATCCCTAATGATCCTAGAACTCCATTCATCTGAAATTGCTTGTGACATGAAAGCTTAAAAGGGTTCTTGACATCCATTTTATGCTCATTATGGCCAAGGCCTTAATAGAAGACATTATGACACGAACAGTTTAGAAAAAAAACCAGTGTTACTTGGAAACTCGAAAAATTCTACCCCCACATACCATGCAAGAGAATAACGCAAATGAACGATTATGGTAGGAATCCAAACCAGAATGGAGGCACTGAATTTTAGCTAAACCAAAAAGGATGTCAGTGGAATTGATCCAGTAATCGAGAGAAGTGGTTACACAATCTCTTGGGATCAATACATCCCATTTCATTTGTTGCTTACACCAGTGTTTATATTGCACTGCTTGGATCCTTATTTGGCTTGATGCACCTGGAGATGCACTTCAGTTTATTACTCCAAGTGATGTGGGTTCATGTGTGAGGGTGAATGTCAAAGTATGATCAACATTCTTTGGTGCTCTAGCAGCCTAAGATTTTGAATGAATTGGTAATTCAACAACTATAAAGAAAGTTTAGTAGGAATGGAACCTTTATTTGGTGGACCTCCATTGAAAATGAACTCTCGAAAAGAAGCGCGGGAAGAAAAACAGCCAATAAAAGATCAGGATCAATACGAGCCCCTGCATGTAAACCACATGAAACCCTATGATATAGATCATACCAACAGCCAGGGAATAATCATCAACGCTTTCTTTATGAACAAGAAGAAGCATATATTCGGAATGGAAGCACAGGAAATAATCATAAAACTAGAGTTGCCTAACTTACATATTCGAATGCCGTTCCCGATCTTTCCCAACTGATGATTTGTACCATATTCTGCACATCAAATATTTCAGGAGTATAAAAATCTAGTATGACATTGAGAAAGATATGCAACCATCACATTCGACCAAACTAGACAGCTCGAAATGACAACTAAATAGTTTATTTAGGGAGCTTTTTTACTTGGAAAAGCAAAAAGAAAGCAAAACATGGCCTGGGCAGCGTAAAGTGACGCAGATGTCTTTGACCCGGCTTCCAAAGCAATCTAACTTACTCCGTCCAATCCAAAATTACTTATCTGCTTAATGGGATGTATGTTGACTGCCCACATACCACATAGTAAACTTTCAACACCAATTTTCTTACCATCTTCTTCTTAGTAGAACAACAATTTGTTCCACCAAGTAATATGAGTCTAATAGATGTCCTAAATATTTAAAGCTCGATATACAGGCACAAATACTGTGCAGGCCTCTTGTCTGCCACCAATCATTGCCATTAAGTAACCAATGAAGAAAATAGAACACAAAACTTTGTTTTTAGGCACCAAAAACTGAGAAAAAACAAATTAAATAAGTAACAAAACCAAAGGGGAATTGCACAGGAGACTGTATAACTAGTAAATGAAACATGCAAAGGACAAAGAGAATACAAACTCAATGCATTCATATTCAAGGGACAAACTAAAAAAAAGTCCGCTGAAGATACTTAACCAAGACAGCTAGAAGGGATAAGAACAAGCATCACCTGGGCTTGCTCAAAGTTGATGCAAGCCCCAAGGACTCAAGGGCGAGAATCGGCTAGGGGCACTTATCCAGTAGTCTGATTAGGGAAAAGCATGCAATATAAAATAGTTGGACTAAAAATGATTCAAAAATAGGGTGCCAGTACTTGGACATGGTCTACGGCTGTATATTTTAAACTCCATATACCATAATTATATATATACATATATATAGCGGAAACGATACGGAAAACAGAGGAATATATTAAAACTTTGGTGTCTACCTAAGAATAGTTGAAAGCATAAGAGCTGCATTTTTAACAATATCAATCACTCGAATTGAATTAAAAACATGAGCTGGACCGTTCATATTCCACCTCAAAGATTCCGAGACGTATCTGAGAAAAATATGACATCCATGTCCACGAGGATCATGTCAAGAGACTCAAGACACAAGTATGGAGAGTCAAATAAAGAGTCATGTTACACAACAAAGGTCAAAGAAAGAGCGATCGTCTCCTTTAAGTTTAACTAAGAGATGGTCCATATGCCTACTGATGAGGGGGGCCTGGGTTTTGTCCCATTATTAAAGGAGAAAAGCAAGGCGAACGACCGAAAGGCGAGCAAGCAATAAATAAAGAAAAAAATTAAATCAATTTATGTATATTAGCAATTTCAAACGAAAAACCTAAAAACAACACCAAGAACCAGCTTGAAACTTCTCCAATAAGAAAACCAACCAAAGAAATGAGTTCCACAAGTGCCAGCAACCAGTTTTGTGCAGGTCCAATCAGTTTCTGGCGCCGTAATACCCAGCTACATACCTTTTTGCCTTAGTAATGGATGGGCTAACCAGACATCTACAAGATGATATACCTTGGTGCGTGTTATTTGTCGATGAAATTGTCCTTGACTATGAAACAATAAATATTAATGGTAAGTTTGTAAAATGGAGAGAAGCTTTATAAGTCAAAGGGTTTTAAATTAGGAGGAGCTAGACAGAGTATATGGCTAGCAATTTAGTGATAAGAGGAGTCTTAATGAAGTGAAAGTTACGTTAGATGGAGAAAAAACACCTCAAATGCAATTATTTCAGTACCTAGAATCAATTATTAATCAAGATAGACAGGTTGGAGCTGACGTTAATCAAAGAATAAAACCGGGTTGGATGAAATGGAAGAGTACATCTGAAGTGTTATGTGATCGGCCTGTACCAGTAAAGTAAAGGGAAAAAATTTTAGGACAGCTGATAGATCTGCACTATTATACAAACCGTGTTGGGCTACCAAGAATGAACATGCTAATAAGAGGAGTGTAGTGGAAATGCAAATAATTAGATGGATGTGCGGTAAAAGTAGATAAGATAAGATTCGTAATGAACAAATACGAGAAACGGTAAAAGTAACTCCTATAGTGGAGAAAATGAGAGAGAACCGTCGAAGATGGTTTTGTCACATGCAGTTACGAAGTGTGATGATATTAGTCTTAATAAAGTTAGGAGTAAGGATAGGCTAAAGTTATCATGGACATAGGCAATATGGAAAGACATGAAAGATTGTGGTCTTTATGCTGATTTGGCATTGGATCGTATGGAATGACGGAAAAGGATTCCTGTAGTCCATCCCAAGTGATTGGGACTAAGGCTTTATTTTTTGTTGTTGTTGTTCCAGCGACATCACAAACAAGTCGCTTCCTGGACCAGCCAAACACATATCTGCCCTTTGATTGAGTAAAGTATGAATGGTTGAGGCCAGATCAGGCTAGAAGCCCTCAGATCTGGTCGGATTCCTTCGTGCTGGCTGCTGCGCCTTGCCTGACTTGGGAAAGGCAACAACACTCCGCTCGCACCAGTATGTGCACTCTAGGAAAACTAATGAAATACTCCCTTAATTTAGGACTAGGGCTAACTAATGAAATAACAATAGGAAAAGAAATCCTAAATCGACTAGGGCTAGTATAACTTAATTTAGTACGAACAGGACTAGGAAAAACAAGTAGTTACTAATAATACTTCCTTCATCCCGGTGGAAGAGTTACACTTTCCTTTTTCGTCCATCCCACTTAAGGGTTACACTTTCCTTTTTGGCCATGCCGCTTGACTTCATTATCCCTACTTTTTCCAAGGGATAAATACAAGTCAATACATTTAAGGGCATCTCCAATGGGAGTCTTGTGGAGAGTCTCAAGACTCTCTTTTCAAGACTCAACCATTGGGGAACCTTTTTTTTTTTTTTTGGGAAAGTCTTAAGCTAGGTCTCCAAAATCCAAGACTCACCTTCAAGACTCTCCCTCCATTTCCTCCAATCAAAAATTGCAACATGTAATCATTTTGTATAATTATGATTAATTAAATTATATATTTATATTTATGAATAATTATATATTTATATAATTTATTGTTGTGTGTTATATAGCTAAATTATATATTATATAGTATACAATTATTCATTCCATCGTATGATTAAATTATTTATAATTATATATTATATATTAGATTATTAAAGTATATAGTTTAATAGTTTATAATTTATAATTATCTATTACTATACATTCTATATTAGATAATTATGTAAATATTATATTAATTAAATAATTATATATGTATTTAAATAATTTATAATTATACATTATATAATTAAATTCTATATCATATATTATATATTATATATTCAGATAATAAATTATAAATATATTTATAAATAAAATCGAGAGAAAAATCAATTTATAATAAAATTATATATTAGATAATTGAATTAATGGAAATAAAGTTGATGGAATAAAACAAAGTGGAATGGTGATGTGGAAAAGTTTGAAAGAGTCTGAGGATTGGGATAGTTTTTCTGAAAGTCTGGAGAAGAGTCTGAAAGAATCTGAGGTAGTGGAATGCTGATGTGGCGGAGTCTGAAAGAGTCTAAAAGAATTTAGCATTGGAGATGCCCTAAGGATTATTCATGGAAATGATCCCTTTTCAACTCATTTCTTATTTTCGTGTAAAGTCAAAGAGTAACTCTTCCACTAGGACGGACGGAGTAGGACTTTTCCTAATTTATAAAGGATTTAAAGTAATACTAATACTTATCCTAATCTATCAAGGAAATAATAATACTAATCCTGGTTTATCAAGGTAATATACTATTAATCCTACTCGATACATAATAGCCAATTTATCTCTGAATAATAAAACATAACTAATTAATTATTCAAATATAATCCCCTTGTGCTTGTGTTTATGGCTTGCATCATTCTCCTTGACATTTAATAAAACTCGACCTCAAGTTTTGAAATGACGAAGAATGAAGTCTCCAAGAAGCCATCCATTGTAACTTGAGCGTGCGAGTCAGGAGCGCAACTTCCGGAAATAAGTGACTTAAACCAAGGAACCTTGGATAGAGTTTTGGCTCGAATATCTCTTGAATATAGGATCAGAATACTCAAGGACATTTTCAAAGCAAATTGGATTTGGAGCTCGATATAGATTGTCCAGATTCTTAATCTTCATTGTCACTTTGATGCACAGATTTCAGAGATTCGATGGGCTTTTCTATTATTCCCACTACTGTAAGGTTACCTTCTTGGAGTGAAAAGTGTTCAAGGAGCTTCTTCCTCTTTGGCAAGACTTTGAAAATCAGCTCTAAACTTCGGAAGCTTAACTTCTTGTCTTTTGTAACTACGTTATTTGACTGATTGGAGCAATACCAAAGACAGATAAGATCACAGTTTTAGTCTTCCATCTCAAATCTAATCTCAGATAAATATTGCTCTTTTTGTTCAGAGAAAGTTTAAGTAGAAGCAGAGGTTTTCCACATGCTTGAACTCTACCTACTAATTAAATTAGATCTCCCGCTAGGACCTTCATTGAGCTAGTCTTGCAACCGGTCTTGGAAGTCTCCCCCGGAAGATCAAGTTGATGAACCGTGTGATGGGAAACCTTCCTACACGGTTCGGAGAGCACTGAATTAGAATGAGAGGTTCACCACCACATCAGAGATAAAGCATCTTGCAATGCATCAATTCCAGCATGCATTTTAGCAATATTAGCTACCATAATTGACAGCAACTCTGATATGCTCTCATTGTGAAGATCCATAACTAAAGGTGGAAGGTAATTAAAGAAAGGAAGAGAATGGTTAAGAGACTGCATGCAGAAATGAAAGAAAGAAGATTTTCTTTTCTTATTTAACAAATCTTTGAAAGGGTGGGTATGAGAGGTTAAACTAACACTGATCAGAATAGGTACTTGAAATTACATCTAGGGTTCAAACACAGAAAAAGGAGGCAATTTGGACTGGACAAGAGGATTATTGTGTATAACTGTTTTGAAAACTAAGGAAGGGGTGTTTTGCTGTTTTTAGAAGTTTCGGGATGTAAGGGGACGAGAAAGAATACAGAATAGAGTGTTAAGGAAGATGATATTGAAGATGAAGTTAATGAATCGAATGTCTCAACACAACTTCAGGGGAAGCGTGTGTAATTGTTCATAACTTCTTTTTAGCTGTATTGATGAATGTAAGGGAAGTGTGCAAAATTATTTCAATATTAGCAGAGTGGCATCTGTAACATTACAAAATCGGTTAGAGAGTTTGTTAGAGTCGGGCGTACTTGTCATTCTTGGATTGGCTTGTATATATCGACCAACAGCAGTATTAAGTACTGTTGGATTCACTGTATCTCAAAAACAGAAATAAAGCTCTCATTTTTCCTCTCCTTTTTCCTCTCCTTTTGTTCTTCAATTCCACATAAAATTACATCACAAATTCAAAACTTTTATCACAGTATCAGAGCCATATAATCCGCAAGCCTAATTCAGCTTTCTAATCCAATCATGCTGATCCAAAACTTTTTCAAATTGGTGGTCATTTGATCATCGCAATTCGATCACCCCTGTTTTCTGTCCTACAAACCCTAGAATCTTTATTTTAATTTTACCTGATTCCTTCCATGATGATTTCTAATGAGGAACACACTACTCGAGAAGAGGAACAAACTCACGAACCCTCTGATTCTGCTGATGAATATGATCCGCCGTAGGCATTTCAACTCAGTCCTTCACATCCCCGGTAACTTCATCCTAATGACAATTCTGGAATGACAATTGTTAATGTTGATTGAATGAATCTAATTACTCAGAATGGAAGATATCTGTGGCAATTGCTTTAGATACTCGCATGAGGTAAGGTATTATTCTTGGAACTCACAAACGACAAGTCTGATTCCAAGTATTTGCCCCATTGGAATAGATGCAATAGCTTGACTATATCCTGGATTCTCCATGCAGTTACCTCTGGCATTCATTCTAGCATTGTTTACAACACTACGGCCAAAGGTATGTGGGATGAATTACATACTAGATACACACAAGGAAATGCCCCAAAGTTATATGAAGCCAAGAAAGAGATAATTCCTCTGTCCAAGGGGGATTATATGTATGCACCTATTATACTATATTCAAAGCTCTCTGGGATGAACTTACTCACTTGACCGATACCCCTAAATGTATATGTAACTGCGGTGCTGCCAAACTACTAGATGAGTCTGAGCTTTTGTAAGAACTCACTCCATTCCTAATGGGACTCAATGAGAGTGCCATTAGAAGTTCTATCTAGGCCATGACTCTGTTACCTAGCCTCACCAATGCAGTTTCCCTTATTCGTCAAGATGAGAGATCATGAGTTATTGGGGTTACTTCTGTATACCCTCACTCATCAATGATGCTACAACTGCTCTCTATGCCAAATCCATTACCTCTCATAAGTTTGCTTATGCCAATAAAGCATTTTCCACAATGGCACAAAGTGCATGGATTTGAACCAGATCACGGTAAGATGCCCAAGTTCTTGAAGTCAAGATCTGATGTTAATTCTTCTTTGTTTGAAGATATTCTTTCTTTCCATCATTTCCTTTCATGATGAAAAATAAGAGGAAACTAGGGGCAAGGAGCCTTTTGGATTGTTGAATTTTTTACTCCAGGTTGATATTTATTTTGCATTCACAATAGCAAAGTCTATTCATTCATTTCGGCCACTAGGTTGCATTCTTTTCTTTTCATGTACAAAGGTAAGGAATATTACATGGAGTCCAAACAGCACTTTCTCTTATATTAAATCAATTTTATTTTGGGACCCACGAGATGATATGGACACACCATGCATGAATGCAAAGTAGAAATAAGAAAATCCTGATTAACTATGTGCCAAAAGCAGATGACGATCAAACTCATGCTTTTATAAAGGTGAAGTAGTAAACCAAAGTTTGTTGGTCCTTGAAAGACCTTTACCAACTCTGCTCCATTTATAACAGTCTAGTTCGGTCTCAAATGTGCAAAAGTACCTTTATAAATCAAAATAACTGGATACTTAAGTATATTAACAAAAATTCTACCTCAGTATACTATACTCAAGTATCATGCTAAACTCTACCACAGTAAAATCAAAAACCCCATCACCCAGATTCATCTCTTCTTCCTCACACTCTCCAAGACACATAGAAAGCGTCAACGAATTCCAAATATTCATAAGTGACCCAATTATCACCGAAAATTTTAGATTTCTAAAATTGATTTTTTTTTTACTATTATTAAGTGAGATTCATTAAAGGGGGAGAGAGAGAGAGAGAGAGAGAGAGAGAGAGAGAGAGAGAGAGAGAGAGAGAGAGAGAGGAAAGAAAAAAGAGAGAACAGGTGGTGCTTTCATCATTATATTTGTCACTGATAATATTAAATTCTATACTTAAGAATCTAGAGAAGACAGATTAATGGAAAAGAGAAAAGGGTACCTAAAGATCCCAAGCCAATGCCAAGAACGAGCAAAGCGACGGTATAAGGAACTTTAGTTCCTCTTAGAATATGCCTCGACGCAATGCCAAGAACCAACGAAATTCCCACAAAAATCACTGCATCAGTGGGATTAGAAGAAGAAGAAGAGGAATTCTCCTCATCTTCAGCAGCTAATACTCTGAAAGGAAACGGTCCTTCCATCACTGACACCATCCTGCAGTTTTTTGTTGTAGCAGTGCTAGTGTGTGCGGAGGAGGGAGGAGGGAGAGGGAATACCCTGAATAGTTAAATTTTGGTCAATAATTTGTCATAGGGGGTGCTAAATGCTTCCTTGGCTACCGCCCTTTCAATATCGAAAATACCCCTTATTTAAAAAACACTCCTTGAGTCTCCTTCCATCTCTCGTGTTCCTGCGATGTCGTCGTGACCTAAATGTTACAATGGGCGGCAGAAAACAAGCAATCTGCAATCTTTCTTCAACAATCTTGTAGAAATAGAATCTCATATCCATCAAGAGGTTGCCCAAAAAATTTGAAAGCCAGCAAAAACCAAACTTTCTGTAAAATTCAGCCATCATTAATTTTCCTGGTTGCCACTTTCCACCCAACCGTGCCTTCTTCCCAAATCCTAAATAATAAATCTACGTTATATAAATGAGAGTTGTAGGGTCCACTTTAAATAAATAATAATGAATAGGAGATTTGTGTTAGAGTGTGTATGTAAGAAAAAAAATGTGAATATGTAGTTGTGTAAGAGAAAGTATTTAGGGGTGGGGAGGGTGCAGTTGGTATACCGTGTGCCTAGGCACACGATGTGCTATGTGTGCCTAAATGCACATAACTATAATAAATTATGTACATAATGTATATTATTTACATTTTATATCACATTATGTACATAATTTTATATATTTATGTGCATTTGGGCACACCTAGCACCATGTGCCTAGGCACACGGTATAATTTGTCGGGGAGGGTGTTGTTGGGTTTTTTTTTTTTTAGTTTTTTTAAAGCATATTTTTTTTCTTTTTACATTTATAAAATTTGTTAGTCCCACTGGATAGAAATAAGCTAAAGGGGAGGGTGAATAGCTTATTTGGATTTTTAAAAACTTTTAAACTATATTCAAAACTTCTAAGTATGGATAAGCTAGCTTTGATAGAAAAGCTTGCTGCGAAATTTGATCCAACTGAAGTCTTAACTACTTAAGCTTCTTTTGCTTATTATTTAAGCAAAGATTCTTTAAGCATATAGCCTAACAGAATGTTAAGCTTAAGCTTCTATGCCAACTGGTGACAATAGCGAGCTATAGCAAGCAAAGCTTTTATAAGCACAGAATATAAATGAAAGCTTTGAGAAAAACAGTAAAGTACACAAGTATGTATAGTGGTTCGGAGTGTTAAACAACTCCTACTTCCACTACCTAGTGGATTAGGCTAGGATTTGTGACGTGTACTAAATTAATGATCCTAAGTTATTACAAAAGCTCCTTGGCTCAACATTTTAAGCTCAAGTGAGTGTCTAGTGACCACTAATGGATCGTGTACAAGTCACCGTGCCTATCCTATGATTTGGTGGTTTGTTTGAGTGATAGTGTTCTCTATCTAGAACTGATTTCACTCGATGTGCTTGGGCAATCAATGTGCCTCAAGAATTTTACAAGGGGAGGCACTTAAAATAATTGGGTACAGTAAGTTGGTAACATTAAAGCTCTGGCTAAATGTGGGCTGTTAGGGAGCAGGAGCTTTAAGGGGTTCTCTCAAAGGTGTCTCTCTTTTCTTCTCTATATATTTGCAGATGCCCAGCAAAGAACACGCATCCTTCTTCAAATGATCTTCAATTTATAGGGATGGAGGATATGTCCGTTGGAGCTGTTGCTTCTCCTTCAAGGCTCGGCATTTGACTGATTGGCAAGAGCAATAAATGTCTTCTTTGTCTTTGAGTAATAGGATAGAGTGCATATGATAGTATTGGGTTTTGAGCAGTTTGTCCTTACCAAGCAGGTGCTACATAAGATGCAAATAGAAAGTCTGTTAGCATTGGTCTTGTTTTATTCATAAAAGGTTTTTTAACCATTTTAGGCTAACAATAAATGTTATCTCAAATTTCACAATAAATGATGGGATATAGAACTGGAGATCATAATGACATTCAAATATGTGTTACAGCTTTGATTTTAAACAAAGCTGCTGATATGAATAACCATATATGTAGCTTATTCCAACGAGCTTACTGCGAAGCTTTTAACTAAGCTCAGAGCTTGTGATAGCTTTAAAGCTATCAGCTCTGTGCTTAATGATGTACCTGCAGGGTTAGAGATTATAATAGAGAGACTTATTGAGATATTACCTAGTTACTGTACAAAGGAACTAAGCTAAGCATGTATATATATATATATATATATATATATAAGAGCATGGCAGATCCAAGCTTAGTGTAAACTTGGGATGGACTTAAGCAAATTATAGAGTTTGATCAACAAAATTTAAATATTTTATTAGCTGATTAATTTTAATTCATTTTTCTTTTTTATTTAAAAAATCTGCTATTATCTAATATTTTTTAAAAATAACGCCACGTGCCCTCGAACACGAGCTTTTACTAGTGTTCACATATATTGTCCACTAAATCTAACCCTTCAAAATCACATATTGTGAGCCCAAAACTTCAATTTATCCAACACAGTACACGATTGTCCAGCATTCAATCATTAACCATCAAAAACTTGTATTTTTTAGATAGGGGTCAAGAGTGTTCTCTAAATAATTAAGCAATTTGTATTTTTTGGATATGGGTATTTTTGACATTAGGGGAACGGTAGTGAGAAAATCAATAGCGGCATTTAGCAATTCACTTTGTCAAAATAAATATTTTGATGAAAACATTTGTTAGCTGGAACAATTTGGGGAAATTTTTCATTATTGTGTCATGTCTCGTTTAATTTTTAAGAAAATTGGTTGGGTTTCTGAAAAGAAAAAAATTGTTTTATTTGTATAATTTTTATGATTTTTTATTTTCAATTTTAATTCATTTTATCCTCATTATGCTCTCATCAACTTTAAAAAATTTTAAAATATCATTTGAGCAGACAAAAAAATTTGTGCTCATATACCAAGCAGGATACTGCTTAAGATCGAGTAAGACCAAGCGAGATTCACATGATTGTCTATAATCAGCAATCAAACATAGTACAATTTAGCATTAATCTCCCGTGATTCGAGCATAACTTGCTTGATAGGAAGAGAGACTTTCCTCATATCGTATCCTTGATCGAAAATATGATGCATATTTATACATTTATTGTGTTCATATCTCTTAAAAATTATAACTGTAATTCATAATACCAATTGTGAAGATTTGTAAATACTAGTAAAAATTTAACTTTTATAAACTGGGAAAGTAATAGAAAGTTTCTCTGATTAAAAATTTAGACTCCAAAAGTACTATAAATAGAGTCATATCCAAACACTCCCTTGAATTCTCTCTAAACTTGAGATTTATTTCTACATTGAAGCTATATTGCAAGGAAAAAAACCTCTTCACGGTAATATTTGTTCATATATTTTAGGTTCAACAGTTCCCGTGGTTATAAGAATGATCCTACTTTCCCTTGTCGTCAGGCCTAACAGAAAAATCGTGTAACATCACTTCCATCCTCTTCTCTCCTTCGTCTTCACTCTTTGACATCCACTTCTGCAGAAAGCACTATAGTCTATAATCACCCTTCTCCCTTAATTATTCCGACACTGTCCCCTTTTTTCAATTCTTTCAAATCGCAGCACCACAACTGTTAGGATATATTCTTTAGATTTTAAAAAATGTCAAAGTTAATTTCAATCACTGTTTATAATTTATCGCGCTTTAACTAATAGTCAATCTTAAATAAACATCTTTTTCATTAAGATCTAGTAAACAATTTTTTATTACGACTAAGTAACACTAAGGAATTCATTTGTTTTATTTTCAGGGTTAAACTGATAACCTCACAAACCAAAGTGTTTCGCGGATTTCGATATAAACCTTAAAAGTTTCCACTGAAGACTGCTATTTTCAAGGGATCCGCTACGAAGATTAATTTGAAGATTGGTTATTCCCACTGTCTTCTTTGATCGAAATTCAAATACATCTTCTATAAGACATTTCAACGAAATTAAGGACATATGTAAGCCATATTACAATCTTGTACAAATCAAAACCTAGGAAGATATTTTCTTAAAAATATCCAGCGCAAGAAGACAAATTATGTTAGTGGATTCCTAAAAGTACCATGCCTCATGTAACACCCCGCGAACCAATTAATAAAATAATATAAATATATATTATTATATTATATGGTGTATATGAATTATGGGAATATTTGATGTTGTGAAATATGTTATATTTTGCTAATTAAATAATCCGTTAAAAAGAAATTATGTTATGGAGTGAAACGGGTAATGTAACCCAAAAATAGATGGAAATATTTATGAAATAATATTATGTAACTCGGTAATAATGAAA